>JAOEGS010004936.1:0-13704 GCA_025447755.1 Corythornis vintsioides | reverse complement strand
AGGAGGAGCGGGGGGAGGGGGGGGGCGGGGTTGGGGAGAGAGTTGTGCTGACAATCAGCTGCTTTTGATGTCGAATTTAATGTCAAAGCGTCCCTGGAATCGGTCCTTGTCGCTGTACTGGATGTTCTGCCCGTAGGCCCTGCACTCCACGCGCACCTCGCTGTCGTAGGTCAGGTTGGTGAACTGCACGGCCACCAGGGGCTGCAGGTAGTGCGGCTGCAGCAGCTTCCCGTAGTAGGGGTAGTACTGCAGGGCAAAGCCGGGGTAGCCGCCCATCCCGTAGTACTCCACCGTGCCTACCTTGTCCACGTCCTCCTCTCTCTAGAGGCGGGGAGGGAAGAACAAATGGTGACAATCACCCAAACCCCTTCTCCCCAAGCAGCGCTTCTTGTATTGCATCAAGACCCACGGCCCCTCTCTGGAGACCAGCACCTCACCACCTGAGGGACCATCTCGCCTGCAGCTACAGGTAAGTGCCACCCAGCACACACCAGCCAGAAGGGCTTTTCTTTCTCTAAAACTTCAGCCCCTTTAAGCATCCAGGAACCACAACAGCTTCTGTTGCACCGATGCACTGTCTCTGGCTTAAACACCAGTTTGCCCTTTCTCAAGCTGCTTTACAATGCCAAGTGAAATGCCTCGTCCCTGGAGTCCTTCAGACACCTGTGCCAAGAGCTCCAGTACAGCAATTGGAAGCAAAATAGCTATTTTGGAGGATACCTTTTACTACCTGCTCCTACTCTTAGCCCTCTGAGAGGGCAACACTGTCATCCAGCATCAGGGGGCTTTGAGAAACTCCCGGTCCATATCCCAATTAAGAAGTCAGCCGAAAGGCTGAGAGGGGCAACTAGTCTTGTCCAAAGACTTGGTTCCCTTTCAGCTTCCAACTCTGCTCTACTGTGTTTCAACTTACCTTGGCAACGCAGTGGACAGGGATGAGATAGGGATTGTATTTTGCCATAACCTCTGCAGGGAGGCTCTCGTTTACTGGAGCCTAAAAGAAACCCAAAACAAGGGGCCGTTAGCACCAGACACATCTCTGCAGCAGCAAATCGCAGTGATATCAAACACATAACCCTCACTGAAATACCTTCTACTCAGTACCAGAGGCAGCAGCTCTTGGCGGGGGGTTTGTGGGACAGCCAAGCAGCATTAACACAACTACAAGCACAGGAACTTGACCCAAGCAGAGCTGCTGTCTGTTCTTACAGCAAGGAGACCAGATCGTGCTATTTTTAGTTGTGTGGTGTCACTGGGGAGTGTTTCGAGGCAGAGTGCTGGCTTAGCAGGGCTTGTTTGTGCAGAGCCCCGGCAGTGGTGGGAAGAGACACGCTGTGGGAGGACATGCCATTTGCCTGCCAGATGTGTGCAGTTAGGGCTGGAAACACAAAAGGAAGAACAAAGAGTGGCACCACCTACAGGGAAGGACAAAGGCTCCGAGTATGTCAGGGAAAGGTGGGAGTGTCAACTGATGTTGATCTTTTGTCTCTTAACTAGTAGGGTAGTTTTGCTGCACAACCTTGCAAGTCTCAGATCTGGTTTACACACCCCCTGCCAAACACAAGAGCTACAGGGCTTCTGCTGGAGCAATGAGGAAAACAAATATTGCCTTGGAAACCAGATGTCATCTCTAAATGACACGTGAAATCATTCCTTGACTAGATCCTGCTGCCTTGATGCTGTATGGAGCTCTTAGGAGCAAAGAAGAACACACTAAACCCTCCTCTTCCCCAGCCATCGCTGGTGCACATCGTGTGTCATCCCCCTGCCACCACAACCAAGCACAGTGCATTCCTCCTAGAATGCACCCACTGTTTCCACCCTGGATCAGATGAGCCAAAACTGAACTCATTTTCAATTTTTAGCACAGGACAGGCTCCCTTTGAAGACAAATGTGCCTCAGAACTCGTTACCTAGACAGCACCATTCCCCGTCCTCAACTGCACTGAGGGATGGTGGTGAAGCAGCTGAGCACACCATTTGCTCTTTTTCCATCCAGAAGATGGAATGGCAGGTTTTGCACACCACCTTATTCCACAGTATGTGTTCTGCCACTGAATCCTTACAGAATTTTTTAAGATTGAAATGTGTTGTGAGGAAAAAACAGAAATAAAAGCTGTTCCTGACCAGATGAACATGCTTCAGCATTACAGCAAACATGCCTTCAGGTGCAGCAAGTGGGTGACACAGACATCCTACAATGTCTGGGAAACAGCATTAAATAACCTAAACATGTCCTCACCTTTCTCACAGTAAGAGCTGTGCCTCTCAAATATAGTTTACACTTCGTTTCAGTCTTGTAGTTAATACTACCACTACCTCATTTAAGTAAGTAGTTTTAGCCAGGCAGGCAGTTCTACACTGCCTGAGGAAAGCATGGAGTAGACTGTGGGGCATGACAGAATGTACTGATCTACAGATAGAGTTGGTCTGACAGTCCCATGGTAGCACATAGGAACTTAACATGGATTTTATCATTTGAAGAAAATACCAGTTAGAGCAATTTAGTTCACAGGCATATAAGCAGGAGTTTGCACTGCTGCTTGTTACCAACCTGCAGTCTGCAGTTGTCACTGCTTTTAAATAAAAATATTCTTAAAGCCAGTTATTCAAATCATCTCACAATTTCTCCTCTGCAGAAGGGACTTAATATTGATCTCCTTCCAGCTATGGAGGAGCAGGCACAGAAAATCTGCAGCCAACTCCTCCTCCTTATCAGGAAATTCTCCTGGAAAGGGAAGAGATACTTACCTTAGGTTTGAAGCCAATAATTCTGTTGAGCTTGACGAGGATGCATGGTTTGCCATCCCTGTAGCCAAAGGTGGGATCGTTTATTCCAGAACAGTTTTCCAGCCATTCACGTTTGAATTTGCAGACCTTCTTCTGGCCCTGGGCATCATTAAATGGTCCTCTCTCTTTGTAATCAGTAGGGACGTCTGTCGTGGTGGGGAAGTGAAAAAAAGACAACCATCTGCAACATGATCTTTTGCTTGTCAGGAACAGTAACACTCGTGCTTCTCTGTGTACTTTGGATTTCCCCTCATCTCAACAGGTAAATGACATCATCTTGAGGTTGACACCACATGCCTGCACCCAGCCACCCCCCATGTGTGGGCTGGTCCCAAACCAGCAGGTTTTTAGGGGTTTTGTTTTCTGACTGAAGAGTATCCCAGACATCATGAGAACAAACATTTGTAGTCCATTGGCTCAGATATTTTTTCTAGCAGCTTTTACAAGCAGGTTCCCATTAGGCTTTATAAGAACATGTTATATGCTCTCATTTGCATTATTACATATAATCTGCTAAAGGTTAATACCTCCCAGATGTTTTGCTGCGTTGCATCAAGAGATCTGACACTGGCTTTAGCAGTAATCAATAAAACCTCCCACTGCTTTCAGAGAGGATAAGGTCAACACCACGTGCTTCTTCTAATAGTCAGCTGAAACTTTTTCCAAGTGAAATCTAAGAGTTGTCAACCATATAACCACTTCTAGGTACATCCCTGGCCAAATCGGGTCTGTCCAAACTGATTTAAGGATCACCCATGTGGCTGAAACCACACCCTGCCAGTTTACCAACATGCTGTTGGTCATGGTGAAAGGACTAGCTGAAGACAGAGACCACCAGTCACCCTCAGCTTCTGATGGACCTGACACAAAGGCATTGGTCAGAGCCCTCAGCTGCAGGAAACCATCAAAACTTACCCCCACAGTCCTGAAATACTATGTTTTCAGTTTGTTGATCAGCACTGTAGTCCTTTAAGAACTTCTCAAGGTTCTTCACGTATGGCTCAAAACTTTTGGGATCAGAGGCAGTAAAGGATATTTCTGTCTTTTGTACCTGGGGGATTTGAGTCAGTCCTAAGAAAAGTAAAATCAGGAAGAAAACATTAAGTACACCTCGGAGCTGTGCAGCCTCTGGGCAATGCAATGCACATCAAGAACCTAACTCATTCTAATAATCTCCTTTTTGTGTTTCAGGACATGCACAAAACAGTTTAAGCTCTCCAGAAGGGAGGCTCTAACAGGCTCTTATCTCCTCTTTCCCATAACAGTCTGAAATATTTGTGATGATGTTTGCATCACTATGCAGATAAAAATCACAAAATCCAGAAGGGAGGCTACAAGTCAAGGTTCTCCTCAAGACAAACAGCCAACCACAGGTCCCCTGCACACTTCTACCTCCTCCTCAAGGACAAATGGAAAGCTGTCTGTGTGAGCCCCCCAGAAACCTACTCATACCTATGTATCCCTAATAGAGAGGCTTAAAAGCCTGCAAAGCATGCTCTGCACTGTCCACTCAGAAGCTCTTGCAATAGAAGACGAGAGGTTCCCCAGATTACACGTGGCCATTCTCTGCTGGCTGAAATGCACACTGCCCTTGTGAAGTCTCACTTGTAGGATTCAGGGCAGGAGATGAACATACTGATTTCTTTCTCTGGTCTTTTCACTCAGTAAGCAGGTATTTCTGCAGGCAGAAGTAGTCTGCTGAGCTCTCTAGTCACCAAGTATGTGAATAGGATGCACCACTATATAGGAGAAAAGCTTCAAAGACTGTCCTAGACTGAGCAGTGCCACCAGCTCTGCTTTTAACTTGGGAGGATGAAGATTAAAAAAATATATGGAGAATAGAAAGGCCTAGATACAAGCAAAGCTTCCAGAAGTGCCAACCCCTTCACTTTTCATTATGGGACATGGAAATAGCTGCTCCTGCATGAGGTTTAGGTCACATTTTAATTGAATGCATTGATGCATGGCTAACACTTTAAACTTCAGTAATGGGAACTGGAGTTCATGCTGCTTTTGTAGTGGCCAGTGTAATTATCAAGGTCTTGACTTCTGTTCAGTTTGTCATCTTCATTTTAGTAAGAACAAGAAAAAGGAACTTGGGAGCAGCATTTGCTTTGACAGTTTTCAGAACTTTTCAGAGCTGTTGCCAGAAAGTTCCCCTGGTGCAAAACTCAGGCAGCTTAGCTGGCTGGCCCCAACCCACAAGAGCTTGTGACTCCAGCAGTTTTTCCAAAGCCACTTGAGTGCTTCTGCTTAGGCCCTCCTCAAGCCAGCTCACTGCTCCCCCCCCTCCTTCCCACTACCCACGGAGTTGGAATTTGTAACCTGGGACAAAGATTAGCTTTGTTCCCTTAAACGCAGCTCCCAGTCACCAAAGATAGCAAGACATCCAGTGAGTAGCTCAAGGGTTTCAAGTTTTATTCCAGGAAGCAGCTTTAACCACTCAAAACTCCCTCTGCTACAAATTGACCAGGTTGATAGTTACAAGTTTAGAAGCAACTTACTATTCCACTAGCAGAATTAGAGCCTATCCTCCAGAGTTAGTGGCTTTCAACCCCTTTGAGTAATTACCTGTTTTCTAGCTTCACACACAGTTATATATAAAATAAGCTAGGTTCAATTTTAGTAAGAGACTTCAATGTGATCCTGCCAACCCCTCCTCATGTTACCATCACTTGGGAAGCAACAGGCTCAGAGTCACTGGAAGTGGCTATGTGGAATTACAGCAAAGGCAGGCCAGGCCTTGGTCCCTCTCCTGGGTCTGCCTGACTTCTCCACAGTTCAAGTTACAGGTGTGTAAATATAAAATCCAAGAAAGCATGGCCAGGCTCATTAAGCTCTGGCCAGGTAGTTAAGCTATTAGCTTTGCTCAGGAGCCCTAAACACAAAGAAACTCCCCACTCTGTCTTTGCATAAAGGCACCCATGCAGGCACAGCAAAGGTGAAGGGGAGGTCAGCAATTTACACCCTGTGGTGGTATTTAAAAGCCACCTAGTAGAATATTCCCATTCTCCAGATAGAAAAGCCACTGGTATGTACAGTCCAAAGCCAACCTTAGTTGGAAGAACAGAATCCCATCCCAAAGTATCCCTTGTCTTGCAGAGCAGCACCAAAGCCCAAAGAGTACTTCCATGCAGCCATTGCAGCAGCCAGTGCAAGAGAACAAATGTTCCTGCCAGGTAGGCTCAGCCCATGGCCATAGCTGGGCTGCCTCCAGCCTAACTCTGGCCAGGTAGTTGGGTGACCAGGCTTTGGTACAAACAGGTGCTTTATTTAGGAGAAGGGCAAAGTGGAGATCAATCTTACCACTTAAGCAAGTAAATCTTTGTGAGGATGAAAAACTTATAAAAGATAGCTTTGCCCTAATTAAAAATGCATTACTGGCTTCCACCACCATTCTCATATGTTGGCAACTGAGCAGGCAAAGCCCTAATCAAAGGCCTATCATTTCCTTCTTTGTTTTCCATCTGTACATCCCATAACCAAATTAAAACCTGTTATCAAATCAGCCCTATCACTGAATCCTTCTCAAGCAATCTGATTTAAAACTTTTTAAAGTGTGTTGATTTGGTAGGACGAGGAGATAAAACACTTCTGTAACCTCATCTCCCTTAGGAAGCTGAAGCAAGAAGGTCAAAAAAAAAAATAAAAAAATTACAAGGCTGAGCCATTCCAGTGCTACCTACCCTGTGTTGCTAGACACCTACCAAAGTATGTTTCAAATAAGTTAGGCATGAATAAGCCTCATAGGGGTTTCATGCACATGAGGAAGACAAACAAAGCTTCAAGTGCTTTCATAGCCAGAAGTCTACACAACCCCCTTCTCATTTTCTGTTTGCTGCAGTTCTGCATCTGCTGCTGTAGCCACAGAGGTGCATCATGTTATGATGTGTGGTGATGCTGCTCTTTGCACACAAAATAATCAAATTACTGCTAAAATACTGAGGAGCTACTTTAGTAAGTTTCTGCAGTTAACTCTTACCAATGCTCTCATTGCTAAGAAACATGATTCCTACCTTCACTTGACTGACACTGTCCACATAAATGGTGAGTGATGCCTTCACTTTGTAACAGACACCACCTTCTGTTGGCTTTCTAACTCCATGGATGTACAAAGATACCAAATGCCAAAAAAGGCACACTGTGTTTTTTTGTTTCAGCTACAGTTCCACTTCCAGAACACTGCTGCAGACTAAAATCACATTTATTCAAGTTGATTTAAAACCAGCTTTTCCATGCAGATTTTATCATTCTAATGGCAAGACTTAGGAAAAAAAGTGTCCTGAGGGTTAAGAGGAACAACCTAGAAGTGGGAAGTCAGCCTTGCTATTGGGAATGGTTGTGCAAGTCCATAGTAACCACTCTTGCTTCATCGTGCAACTCTCATTTCAAAGCACTGTGTAATTTTGGTTCAGAATGAGTCTGAACACTCCTGAGATGACCCAGATGGCAAACTGAGCATTACTACACCCTCCTCAGAGCACAGCACTCCAAACAGGGACACCTGAAAACCCCTGGCAGAGAGGATTGAGAAGGGATCCTCACTTCCAGCTGCCACTTGAAAAGCTCCTCAGCCAGCAGCAAGCTCTCCCATCCCTGCTCCAGCCCCATCCATGGGACACTGTTCCTCGGGATGCACGCCACAAGATGGCAGGATACACAGCTCAATTTCTATTGGGCTGGGGAAGAGGAGAACTGAGGATTATTTTGTACAGTACACTGTTTAAGTGGCAATATCCTCATCCATATGCTGGGTAAGTCCTCTGTGCTTACAGCAGAGCCCAAGCCTGAGGCACACATGGAACCAGGAGCTGGGGCTGTTGCAATGGCAACGCTGGACAAAGCGAACTGCACTGTCCCTTCCCCCACTCCAGGGCAAAAGAGGAGGAGAAAGAAAAAGTCTTGTGGAATAGTACAAACCTCAGCTTGCCCTGAAGCCCTGTACACCATTCCTGTTGTGTTGGATGCAGAAACCAATTAGCATGTTAATGTCACTTAGTTATAAAAATAGCAGTTTATGGCTTTCAGTGTTACACTCGTCAGTAACTCAAATAAGCATCCTGTAGGGTCTGTTACCATTATGAAATTTGTTGTATTTCTGAGTAAGAACAGTGTTATAGCAGTTCCTACAGCAATTTCTTACAAGTCCTGAAGGGAAGTGCAGTTTCCCCTTTCCCAGACATTTTGGAGTGACAACAGTATCTTCCTCAAGGACAGGGCACTGTGACAAAACTGTTTTCTAGAAAGTCCAAGGCTCTTGTAAAGCTGCCCATATACTTATTGTCTTGCAGATCTTCCAAGAACCAGGAATTAAAATTGCACGACATCCTATTTTATGTAGTTCATAGCCTGCAGAGGTCCCAGATCACAAAAACCTTAATGTCCACCATGTGCAGGAGTGAACCCACCCACACCTGTTTGTGGTCTGAAGAGCAGTTGTGCTTGCAGCAGGAGAGCCCTACACAGCAGGGGAATACAGGGATTGCTGGCATCCCAAACACCGAGTGTGGTTGTTGCTGCACTGCTACCTCCTAAAAAACCTACATTAAAAGGCTGGTTTTGACTCATTGTGGTCTAGTGGCTGCTGCACTACAGAATGAGTAAGGGACACGATGTTAAGAGCTAACTTCCACCACATCCTACTCCCAGCTTGTCCAAATCTTTAGAAAGAGCTGACACATGATGCCCTGTTAGGACTCAGTGCTGCTAACTGGCAGTGATTTCCTTTAACTTGTATGCCTGTGCCCTTACAGCTCCTTTCAGAACACTCCTTTATTGGGCTGCCTATTGTCATATATTTAAGGAACTGGGTTTTGTTCCCCCAATGTACAGTACAATTTCCTAAAGCCCATACAATGATCCCTGATGAGCTTTTTAATCTTCCTCCATTTTGACTGCTGTAGTACACATGACAGTGTCAACATTCAGTTCCTTTTTTGGTTAAAATTAAGGGTAAACACCAAAAAAACTTGTGCAATACACAATCAAGTAATAAAAAAAAATCCTCTGGAGGCAGAAATGTGACACAAATTTGATTAGAGTTGACATGAAACTGGAATCACAAACTGCTATTACCCAACAAGTGAATAGTTTACCTAGAATGAGTAATTATGTGACACTGGGCTAAGCAGCAGGTCTATCTGGATGTGACCATGGACTTCTAATTATTTCACATATGGTGAGACTACTGGGCTTCAGACAGGGAAAAGCAGATTAAAATAAACTACTCCACCATTAGCCACATTGGCTTTTCAGTTGCAGCTAAGAGCCCTGAGCAGTATCAGTGAAAGTTTAGTCTTTCCTGCAAATGTCAGAGCCCTTTGCAGAGATGGAAACATCCACTTTCAGTAGCTAAGAAAGCATTTACCCCAGCTATGCTGCTTGTACAGTAAGAAGCACCACACACTAACACAGTAGTTTCAGTCTCTTGTGTCTTTCAAAAGTGCTGGTGAAAAAGCAGGTTCTGAAAAGGATGATTCTTTGCCAAGATACAGCACCTCTTGGTGATGGTAACATTCCCTGTGGTGTTAGAGAGGGAATTATCACAGCAGAGCACTGCAGTACAGGAGGGCTGTGAGGCACCATGCAACACCAGAGCCACCTTCTGTAGCTACAAGCCATCAGCTTCACAATTGTCACTTAAATACCACTGTTATTAAAAGCTTCTGAACTGTTTCACAGGGCAACTGGAGACAGATCGTTACCATCCCCAGTGCCAAGCAGCCTCAAGGTCATTTGTAATGTGGGAAAGCAGCCGTTGCACAGCTCCCCCCCCCTCCAGCTCCGAGCCACTGCTGGCTGCAGCGGGAATCAGACGACCAGGGAACCTGCAGCAAGGGCTACTTACTCCATTTGCCACTACCCATGGCAGCCTGGCCACAGACTGTGCTCAACTTTTAATTTTGAGCAGAGGCTTGTTTTGCCTAGTAAAGATTGGTCATGCATCAGCAAGCACAAGACCCATCTTTAACCTGCCATGACACATGCAGCTGAAGCACCCGTTACTGAACGCTGCTGTCTGCTCCAGGTCACACAGTGCAGGTCAGCCTTGGCCAACACAATTCAGTCAGCACGCCCACAGCAGGCACTGCCCTTTTCTCCTTGGGCACGCCACTTCTATCTTTTATCCAAAGATAAAACTAGCATTTTATCTTTGTCTCTTCACTTACCCATAGGGACGCAGTGGCTATGAAGAAAAATCAAACTCTGCTTCTTCATACAGCTTATTCCCAAATTAAGCCCCTCAGGCTCATTCCATCACTTCAGTTTAGGGGAAGGGGAGAAGAGCAACCCAGGTTTGCTCTACTCTCAGACAGGAGGCATCGCTTATGTGAAGCAACCTTTTATTCTAGCAGGATTGCCTTCAAGCCCCAGTAGTGTTAACATAGAAGGCTGAGAACATACCCACCCCCTACAAATATGTGTTGCAGCAACAACACACTTATTTCATCCTCCTTCTTGAGGTGAGTAACCAAACCGCCTCCCCAGATCGGCCTGCACAGACTCATACACACATCTCTTAGTTACCTGGAGGTGCCACTCGATCCTGGTATTTGGGCTCAAATTCACTGACAGTGAGCAACATCACTTGGATGGTCCCAATGAATATACCTGCCAGGCAGCCATAGAAGATGACATAGAAGAGGAGGATCTTAACTGCAAGAGAAAACAAAGACAAATTAAAAATTAAGCCCTCAAGACAGGACAAAATTTCCAGCCTTTGCTACTTGCAAGGGAGAGCCCAGCACTGAATTTGTGTGGGAAACCCTGTTCAGAGGCATATATTTAATAGTGAGACTGTGCCCTGATGAAGACATTCAGTGTAAATCGCTCCAGTTGTTAAGTGGACTGGATGCATGATCCACTGAAAACCTAGAAACCCAGGAACTGTGACTTGGGATTGTAGAATGAAGATTTAACAATGTTCTTCCAAATTTTAAAGGATTCCTTGGATGACCCAGGGCTACCATTTGCAGGCTATCACAGGTGACAGACTTTTAGTGAAACAAAAGGCCAACAGCAATAAGTCAAACTATGGGTGTGCTCTGAAGGACACCTGTTCTGGGCCTCAAAGTTATTTCCAGGACTTTATAGGAAATGTTTCATTCAGGTTTACAAACAATTACAAAACCTGATCTCCCCTAGTAACTCAGGCTGTCACCTCCACTAAAGACAAGGGGAGCAGAATCTGGGCCCAAATGAACTCCAGTACTCCATCTCAAACATAGAAAAGTACTCAGGCCATGTCACAGTACTGCACATTTACCAGCCCTGTACAGATGTACTCCAGCACTGCTTACGGCAATTAAAACATGAATTACATAATTATGAAAACTGGATTTAGTTTTGGTCTAAAGAAGGATGTCCAGAATAATTGGGGGGTGGGGAGGTGCGGCAGACTGGAGAAGAGTCTAGACACAGCATGGCTGAGACTAGAGTGGAGAAGAGCCCACAGCATCACTCAGACTCCGGGTATCAGTTACCAGTTTACAAGGATTATCTCAACTAATTAACTGCACAGTAACATGTGGTACTAAGCATCACCAGGCAACCTACAGGAAGGATAATCCAGCCCATGCCAAGCAACCTAATCAGGCTGCAGGAACAAGATGGCCAGCACAGAGGCTGAAGAACAGTACATGAAAAAAGAAGCCTGCTCGATCTTGGACTGTCCTCATCTAATTGCAAAAGAGGTGGTTTACTGAAGGACTTGAAGTGGTGAGCTACGAAGGAAGGGGCCCAGGCAGCAGGTTGAAGTATTCCTCCTCACTCCCCAGCCTCATCCTTAAAAAAACTCCATCTGGAGAAGCCTCCCAAAGCAAGCAGGCAGTTCGGGTTGTACTCATTCGAAGTCTGTGAAAGAGCGACGAGCAGGAGGGGACAGTCAGCAACATGGAGGTTGAGGGACACTGTCAGGAAGGCACTCCATCCTCTCCTCTTCCTCACATGCACCAGAGGCAGGAGAAGCAGCCAGGGCTGGAAGGCAGAGCTGGGCGCGGTAATGTGGTGCTCCAGGAGTTAAAAGCACTCTTTGGTATCCAGGCAGCGTAAAGCAAATGCTGTGACGTCAGGGACGTGTGGAAATTTTTTCCAGAGCACGGTCATAGGAGGTGCTGTTGTAACAAACCAAACACTAATGCTGTTGTCTGCAGCGTAACGCCTTTGAGTTTTGTAACATCAAAAGGCAAACGCTGGGAGGTAGCTTATTTAATCAGGTTCCCAGCCAGGATGCTCTTAACGCCAAAGCCACCTTAAAGGTCAAAACCACTCCAAGGTCTCAGAAAACACCCTGTGGGTCTAGGAACCCAGCACGACAGGGTTGGAGGAAAAAGCTTTCTGCAACAGGTAGGCTCGTAACGGGGGACTCGGATCATCAAGCTGCAGATCAACTCCATAGAGGGAAATGGGTCCTGGGCAGATCGGCACAGGCACTCTGGCAGGAGGAGATGGTTCAGCCTCTGCGTTTGAAACACTGCGCAGTTGCCTGGTGCCTCAAGAGCAGAAAATACCTATCCATGCACACCCACAACCCGATTCTGCTCACGTAAAGATACGGCAGAAGCCTGCTCTAGGCTGCCTGCCTGCCAGAGCTAAAGGGGGCAGCTCCGGATGTGGCACCTCCAGCAGATCCATTACAACGGGAGCTGAATTCAACATCACAAGGGTGGCACACCAGCTGTGGTTGGCAGCGACTGGAAGGCTATTTGCGTGAAGAAAATGTAATAAGCCTTTAAGTGATATTTGCACAGCACCCAATAAATAAACCATGAGCATTTACTTAATCGCGAATAAAGATACAGCTATTTCCTTCTTGCAGGAGCACTAAAAGCCAATTATTCCCTCTCGACGAGGTAAAATTAGCTCAGTCTCTCTTATCCAGGGAAAAGGGAAAAAAAGAAAAACCACCCTGAAGTCTAAGGCAGGTAACGGATGAAAGGGTAAGCTCCCCCGACAGCGATGCTCCTGGGCCGGGCCAGCCGCCGGGAAAGGAGACCCAAGGACGAGACGCCCTCGCCAAGGTCGGCCCGCCCCGGGCTCCATCCCGGAGCCGCGGACTAACCGTGCTTCACCTCCGGCCCCACCTAAACCACACCTACGCAGGCAGCGACCCCCGGCTCGTCGCCTAGCACCCCCAGGACCCCAACAACGGTTGGAGGGAGGGCGGTGGGGGTAAGGGGAAAAGAGGGGTGGAGAAGGACATATACTCCCCCCCCCCCCTTCACCCCCCCCGGGCACGCGTCGCGCCTGCTCTCTCCCCGGGCCGCCCTCGCCATGGGCCGCAGCCACGCCGCAGCCGGCGGAGGCGGGGCGCCGCGGGCGGTGCTGCAGTGCCCGCCGCATCGCCGCCGCTCCCCGACCCGGCCTCGCCGCCCACGGTCCGGCACTCACACCAGCTGCCCCCGGTGCGGCCCAGCAGCTCCTTCTTTTCCGAGTTCCAAATGAATTTCTTCCAGTTGCCGTCGCTGTCCTTGGCCTTCCCGCGTGCCATGGCGAGGGAGCGGGCGGGAGAGAAGCGGGGAGAGGTCTAGCCCTGAGCGGACGGCGCGGGCAGGCTCCTGCCGGGCTCCGCGCCCCGCGGCACCGGGAAGTTCTGGGTGCGCCCGCCCGCGCTGCGGGGCGGCCGGTGACGCTGGCCCGGCGGAATAGGTTGAAAGCGACCGGGGCCGCGTGGAAGCAGCTGCGGGCAGCGAGGGGAAGGGAGCGAAGCCCACGGGGCACAGAACACCGCGCTCGCCGCCTGCCGCGCCCCTTCATATACACCGCCGGCTCCGCCCCGCCGCCGGCTCCGCCAATGGACGGTGGCAGCGGGACTCTGGGGCGGGTCTTACCGCGCGGAGGGGGCGGGGCCCGGGGGCGGGCGAGGCGCTGTGGGGGCGCGGCGGCCGCGGGAGCAGCAGGGGGCGGAGGGGGGGT
>JAOEGS010004935.1:10755-29533 GCA_025447755.1 Corythornis vintsioides | reverse complement strand
GGCCCCCTGCTCTGGGTGCCCTGCTGGCTGGAGCAGGGGGGTGGCACCAGAGCAGCTCCAGAGGGCACTGCCCACCTGCCCAGGGTTCTGCCCAGGGCTGAACCCCTGGGTGCCAAAGTGCCACCTCTCCTAGCTTGGTGGTGGTGGGTGCCAGGGCCAGGCACATTCATGGTGTGGCTGGTGGGGTGTGAGGTCAGTGCCATGTGCAGGCCAGCGGCAGATGACCATGGGGCTGGGGACAGTGTGGTCCCAGTGTGGCGGCTGAGGATGTACTGGCACGTGACTCCCACAGAGTGCCACAGGCACGGCCCTGGGCAGCAGTGAGTGCAACAAGGGGCACAGGAGGGGACAGAGGCTGGGTCTGGGTGGGCGGGCAGGCAGTGGGCAGTCCCAGAAGGAGCTGGTGTGGGGGACTGTGACCATGGGGCACTGCAGCCGTGGAGCACCACAGGAAGGGGGCACCTCAGCCATGGGGCATTCTATCCATGGGGCACCGCAGCCATGGGGCACCACAGCCATGGGTCACTGCATACATGGGGCACTCTGGCCCATGTGGGGCATGCCCACATCCACCCCATCCTGGTGGGGGCACAGCGGGCAGCAGGAAGGCGGCCGGGCCTGGCGCCCGCCATGGCCGCGGGGGCCGCGCGGGTGCAGCTGGATGCCGGCGCTGTCTGGCTGCCAGCCCCATCCCCTCCCCGGCCTCTCCCTCGCCAGCCCCCCGCCGGCCTCTCCTCCTTCCCCCGCTCCCCCTCCGCGGCCTCTTCCTGCCTTGGCTGCCGCCCGACGGGATCTGCTGGGGCTCAGGTGAAACCGGCCTCGCCTCCGCCACCGCCGCGGGACACGCGGGGGGCCCCACGCCCGCCCTCGCCCCGCGGGCACCTCCCTTCCCACCCTGTCGACCCCGAAACGGGGAGCGGGGACCCCCCCTCCCCTGTCCCTGGGCCTTGCCGCGGCGCTCGGGTGGCTGCCGCTGCGGCCCTGGCACGGGGAGCAGGTTGAGTTCCCGGGGCCGCGGTCCCGTGTCGGTGCAGGGCACGGGGTGGCGGGGCCCTGGCGGCTGCGCCGGGGCAGAGCGCGGAGAGGGGTGCGCGGTGCCCCCGAAGCTGGCGGCTGGATGCTCCCGATGGCTCCCGCTGCCCAGCCTTGTCCCTGGTGAGCTGGGACACCAGGGGTCTGTGCGGCTCTTCCCGTGTGCCACGGTGCCAGAGCCCCCAGCCCCACATGCGGGCTGCAGGGGAGGGCACGTGCCCCCGATCTGGGCACGGGGCAGGGTGGTTCTGTCTGGAAAGGTGCTTGGCCGCACAGCTCCTCACTGGGGCCGCCGTCACCCTTCTAATGGTGCCCTGGGGTGTCACTGGCCTGGTGGTGCCAGGCGCCCGGCCCTCCGTGGTGCGCCTGTGATGCCAGTGATCCCAACGCCCAGCGGAGCTGTGCCCGGGTCCCTCAACCTTGGGGTTGGCAGTGTAACCATCTCCTCTCTGTCTCCGGCTGACAGGGGGAAGAGGAGCCCGAGGAGAACCAGAGCAAGGAGGAGAAGCAGGAGCCGGGGACGCCCATGAGGAAAGCCGGGCGGCCCGGGCGGAAGCGCAAGCATGCCCAGGTGAGCCAGCGGGCACCGGGCGTGGGGGTCAGGTGGGGGTAGCAGGGTGTCCCCTCATGTTGTGCCGGTGGGGGGATATGGCTCCCTGCATGCCAGTGCATGCAGCCACTCGCTGCCCTGGCAGCTCCCAGCTCCAGAGCAGAGCTCAAGGGTGCAGAGACACAGGGGTCCCCCAGCCCGGCCCCTAGCACTGCCCATTCCCTGCGGCCCCTGGCAAACCCCTCCTGTGCCCAGCAGCAGCGGCAGCTTTGGTCGAGGCCCTGCCATGCGTTTGCTCCCTCCCTGGGGGGCTGGCATCCCCATCCCCGTCCACACCACGAGACCCTGTGCCAGCTGCTGGGGCCGGGTGGGCACAGGGAGCATAGCCCCCGATGCCCAGGCAGTGGTGTGCGGCTCTCGGGCTCCCGCCAGCAGCTGCAATAACAAGATGGACACAGTGCGCAGGGCCGAGCCCTTGCCAGCCGCAGGCGGTGCCGGGCTTAAGCGTGCGGAGCTCGGCTCGCTCCTGGCTCGCTAGCCCAGCCAGCTGTGTGACAGAGCAGGCTCATCCTGGGGAGCACCTTGGTGGACCCCCGATGGTGCCAGCGCTCACAGGATGCTGAGCCCATGGGTGGGTGCAGCCACAGTGGCTTCCCACCTGCCACACCGCGGTGAGTTCAGTGAGAGGAGGAGCAGAGGGTTCCCTGGGTGCCCAAGTGCCAAGGTGAAGGTGCTCGTTGTCACCCTGGGCTCTGGCAGCATCCCCATCCTCCGGCCCCGCGGGTGGGGACAGAGAGGGACAGGGCCGAGCGTGGTGGGGGCACCTTCGCCACTGGGAGCTTCCGAATCCCCTTCCCTGGAGCCTTGCAGCCGGGAGGGGGGTTAATCCTGCGCTTGGACGGGTCCCGATCCCCATGCCAGTCCCATGCCATCGTGGCAGAGGGGCCGGGGGAGCCGGGCCGGCGTCGCCAGGGGCGCGACGGGGCTCGGGGCGGGGAGCCAGCTCCGAAGGCTGTCTGCGGAGCTGGCGGGGCGGGAAGGACGTGCTGGGGCGGGGGGAGCCGGGGCGCTGGAAGAACAATGCTGGCACGGCTACAAGTGGGGAAAGTCGTCAGGAGCAGAGCGAGCCTGGGAACCGGGAGGTCCCTCGGCCACAGGAGCTTGGCCAGGCACGGTGGGTCCGCAAGGGCAACGGGGGGGATGGCGGCGGCAGCGCCACGATGCCCGGCGCCTCGGCTGGCTCACGGCAGGTGCCCATCCTGCGCTCTCGCCGCACGCTGCACCTGCCCCGTGCGTGGCACCGGCCCGCCGGCCAGCAGCTCCCGCTGCCAGGCAAGGGGAGTTGGCAGGGCCCACGGGCACTGCTGGGAGGCCCCAGGGAAAACCCCGGCCCGGGTGTGAGCTGCTAAAAATATCCTCCCTGCTGGAGAGCCCCGCGGTGCCAGCGCCCGCCCCTGGCCAGGGGCACCGGACTGGGGACGCTGGGTGAGTGGGTTGGCTCCTTGGGGACGGGCTGAGGGTCCCCAGGACCCCCCTGATGTGGACTCCCTGGGGCAGAAGTGTTGCAGGACGGTGCTGAGCACCCATCTCAGCCTGTGCCCAAGGCGGGATATGAGCCCTGCATGGGGATGGAGCTCGTTGGCACGAGGGGCTGTCAGAGGGTCCAGGCACCCCCAGCATAGGGCTCCGAGCTGAGTGGCACCCCCTGGACCCCCCACCCTGTGAAGGGACAGGTAGGGGGGGCCTCTGGGGACAGCCTGCAGGGACAGGCATTGCAGTGTTGGTGAGCTGTGCCATGCCACACTGAGCTGTGCCAGGCCAGACCTGCTGTCCATGTGTGCTGTGCCATGTTGAGTCGTGCCGTGCAGTGTGGAAGTGAGGAGCAGCTGAGGGACCTGGGCTTGTTCAACCCCTCCAGGGCTGTCCCAGGGTGCCCAGGGCAGGGGTGGAGTCCCCATGATCCCTGGAGGGGTTTCCAAGCTCACCATAGAGCTGTGGTGCTGAGGAACACGGGGCAGTGCTGCCCTGGCAGTGCCAGGGGATGGTTGGACTCCACGATCTGCAGGGTCTCTCCCAACCAGACCCATTCCCTGATCCCTGGCACATCCATCCCACCAAGCCCCTACCAAGTGTGTCCCCCGGCAGCGAACAGGGCCAGCGTGGGGCTGTGGAGCCCGGCGGGCTCCCGATGGAGCAGCGTCCTTGGCAGGGGCCCAGCGCAGGGGAGGGAGCAGCAGAAAGGCAGCGCCTGTTCCCAGGGCCCGGCTGGCCGGAGGAAGCGGGTGGGTGGGCAGGAAGGCAGACCCGCCGCTGGGCTCTCCGCGGGGACCGGGACGGGCGCCGGGACGGGCGGAGAGAAGGGCAGGGACGCGGGGTGGGTCCCGGCCGACCCTTCCCCTCTGCCAGCCTGGGATACACGGTGAGCTGTGATCCCGTTCCGAGCCGGGTAGGGGAGCGACGAAGGGGCTGCGGTGCCGGGAGGGGGCTGGGGTTGGGCGTGTGCTGTGCCAGGGTGCGCATTGTGTCCCCATCCTTCAAGTGCCAGGGGATGTGGTGCCCGGGTTCACCTCATGCACGTCCCCAGTGTGGCTTCCTGGCATCGTCTGGCGGTGCCCCAGGCTGAGCGGGTGCTGAGCCAGGGGGTGCCACGGCAGACACATGGTGACACCCGGTTCCTGACCACACGGTGGGCCCGAGTCTGCCTTGGTGGTGGGAAAGTCCCACCCAGGTGGGAGCAGGGTGGCTCACGGCCATGGGCAGCAGGGGTCTACCTGGCACCAGGGCCAAAGGTGACCATCGACCCAAGTGCTGCTGCCAGGAGCACATCACCATGCTCACTGCACCCCCTAGACCCCTGTAGCTGCCCTGAGACCCAGTGGCCGTGACATGCTCCCACAGCTGCCCATTCTGGAGGACATTGCCCATTCCCCCGTGCCCTGGGCAGCCTGGGACAGCCCTGGACACCCCTGGAGAAGGGGGAAGATATTGTTCCTCAGCTCCAACCTCAACCTCCCCTGCCCAGTGGGTGCCCAGATGGGGCTGTCTGTCCCTGGTGGTACAGCCAGACATCCCGCAAGGGCCCCCCCCACCCCCCAGCACCCCTCCCACCTCACCAGCCCCTTCCCCCCCACAGTTTTGGGGCGGCTGGTCCCTTCCTTTCCCAGCACCGCTCGGGCTGGGGCCAGCAAGCGAGCGGAGGAAGTGACTCTGCCAGCGAGCCGGGGCGAGCAGGAAGCGCCCGCCACGGTGCCAGGGCCACCAGCACGGGCAGGAAGCGCCTGTGCCCGAGCAGGATACCCCACGGTAAGCGTCGGGTGTACCCCCACCACCCACCACGCATGCCTGGGGAGGGGGCTGCCGTGCCAATCTGGGGAGCTCCGGAGAGCAAAACCTCCTCTGCCCCTCCCTCCCTGAGCTCATGTCACAGGCTGCGGTGACCCCGACTAGCATCCCCTGGGGGCAGTGGGTGGTGGGTGGCACGGCGGGCACGGCAGCAGCATCTCGGGGACTCCAGTTCCCACCAAGCCTGGCGGCAGCTCTGTGTTTCCTCCCTGGCACCCTGCCACCGTATGCTGCATCCTGGGACTGGGCAGGAGGGGCCCTGCAGCCCAGTCCCCTCCCAGCCACCCTGGCAACGCACAAGCTCGCGAGGAGAGCGCAGGGCTGGGAAGCTTGTGGTGGAGAGTGCAGGGCACAGGGATGTATAAGCTGGCGGAGATGAGCGCAGGAGTCAGGGGTGCACAAGCTGTCTGTGGCAAAGTGTGTTTCTGAGGTGCACAAGCTTGCAGAGGTGAGCACAAGGGTCTGAGGTGTGTGCACAAGCTTGCCATGGCCAAGTGTTGTGGTTCTGAGGTACACAAGCTCACAGAGGTGAGCACAAGGGTCTGGGGTGCACAAGCGCACCGTGGCAGTGTGTGGTTCTGAAGTGCACAAGCTGGCCGTGGCCGTGTGTGGTTCTGGGGTGCACAAGCTCGCAGAGATGAGCACAAGGGTCTGAGGTGTGTGCACAAGCTCGCCGTGGCCGTGTGTGGTTCTGGGGTGCACAAGCTCGCAGAGATGAGCACAAGGGTCTGAGGTGTGTGCACAAGCTCGCCGTGGCCGTGTGTGGTTCTGGGGTGCACAAGCTCGCACAGGCGAGCACGGGGCTCAGGAAGTGGGGCTCGGTGACAGCCCTGGAGCTGCTGGCCCCGGGAGGTGGCAGTGGTGGCTGCGGGTACCTGTCTGTGGTCGTTGAGTCACCAGCGCTGGGGGTGAGGCTGTGTTGGGCCCCCCAGGCCCATGGGCAGTGCCAGAACTCGCCAGGGAGGCTGGTGCCCGATGGCTCTGGCTGTGCTCAGGGGCTCTGACTGTGCCCAGTAGCTCCAGCTGTGCCCAGTGGTTCTGTCTGTGCCTGATGGCTCTGGCTGGTCCCGATCACTCTGGCTGTGTGCAGTGGCTTTGGTCGTGCCCAGTGGCTCTGGTTGTGCCTGATGACTCTGGCTGTGCCCAGTGGCTTTGGCTGTGCCCAGTTGTTCTGACTGTACCCAATGTCTCTGGTTGTGCCCACTGGCTCTGGCTGTGCCACGCTGGCAGATCCAGGCCCCAGGAGCATGCTGAGCCCTGGTAGTGCAGCGGGGAGGGCACCGATGGGTGCCACCGGCAGGGCAGAGCCCACGGCGGGCGGCTGCACCGGCTGTGGCGGTGACACGGTGACGTGGTGACACTTTCACTCTCCCTGCCACGGAAACCGCCGGCCCCGGGCGGCTCCTCTCGCTCTGACTGCGCTCCGGCTGCCGCCAGCCGGTGCCACCACGCTGCCCGTGGTGCCACGCGGCCTGCCCGGGAACAGCGGCACCGCAGGGCACCGGTGACACCACCCCCGCTGCTGTCAGCACCTGGTGCCAGGCACGTGCCCCCCCGAGCCCCTCATGCCGCCCAGTGCCCTGTCCCAGGCTCACCGCTCTGCACCGTGCCCACCGGGCAGGGACAGCGGCACCTTTCCTGTGGGCACTGGCACCACCTGGCGCATGCGCACACTCGCCTGTGGCACACACCTCCCTTCCTGTTGTGGGCACCAGCACCGCCCCTCGCACGCAGAGGCACTGCCTGTTGCACGTGCACACCCGCCTGTCACGCACACCGGCACCTGCCTGTTGCACACACATCTGTCTGCCACACACACTGGCACCGCCTGTCACACACACATCTGCCTGTCATTAAACACCTGCCTGTCACATACACTGGCACCACCTGTTGCACACACACCTTCCTGTCACGCACACTGGCACCACCTGTCACACACACCTGCCTGTTGCACACACACCTGCCTGTCACACACACCTGCCTGTCACACACACTGGCACCACCTGTTGCACATGCTGACATTGCCTGTTGCACACACGCACCTGCCTGTTGCACGTGCCGTGGCCACCTGTTACACACCTGTTCAGGTTGATGTCACATTGTTCTGTTGGACTTCGTGATCTGGAAGGTCTTTTCCAACCAGAACAACTCCATAGCTTCTTGGGAAACCATGGTCAGGAGTTGTGGGGTCAGGGGCACGGGTTCCAGATCTCCCACCGTGGGGTTCTGCGTGGCAACGACCAGTGGCGACCCCTCCCTCACCTCATCCCTCCCTGTCCTTCAGCAGGCGGAAAGCAGTGACACCCCCAAAGACCTGGCGGCCGCCCCCAAGTGCCCCCCGCCGCCCTGCCCGGAGGCCAGTCCCGCCGAGCCGCTGCCCAACGGGGACGTGGAAGGGGACGGAGGCGGACAGTGGAAGGGGTCGGAGGAGGGCGGCGCGAGCCCCAAGGGCGGCGGGCGGGCGGAGGAGGAGGACACGGAGAGCTTGCCGGACGGCGAGACGGGCCGGGCGCTGGAGAACGGCCGCTGCACCCCCAAGGAGGGTCTGGACGCCCCGGCCGATGAGGGTGAGCTGGCCCCTTCCGACCCCCAGAAGAAACGCGGGAGGAGGAAACTCCTGGAAGCCGCTGAGAAAAGTAAGAGCTTAGCGTTGAGGGGACCCCCCCACCCCCGCCCCCCCCCCCCCCAACAACCCTCCCGCCCCTCTCTGGGGGGGGAGGAGGTGCCCCCGAGATGCTCCTGGGTGTTGCCCCCAGCCACGCTGAGGACCGGCCCCGGGCACCACCAGCACGTGCTGGGAGCGTCCAACTGGGAAGCGTGTCGGCGGTGGAGGGTCCCCCGGGGTGGTGCCGGTGGATGCCGCGTTGATCGTGAGCTGGCAGCGGGTCCTCGTGCAGGGAAGGCAGATGGTGTCCTGGGCTGTGTTTGGGGTGGGTGAGGGGGATACCCTGGTGCTGGGGTCTGCAGTGATGGGCTCCCCAGTAGCAGGGGGACATGGACTGGAATCCAGTCAGTGATCACCAAGATGCTGAAGGGACTGGAGCAGAGAAGCTCCAGGGAGATGGGACTGCTGAGAAGCCTCAGGGAGGTTCAGGGTGCTGAGGGACAGAGCCAGGCTCCAGTGCTGCCCAGTGCCAGGACCAGAGGCCATGGGCACAAACTGGACCCTGGGAAGGTCCCTCTGGACCCCGGGACACTCTTCCCAGTGCATGGGTGCCATGGGCATGGGATGCCCAGGGTGGTGAGAAGGTCTCCATCCCCAGAGCTCTTCTCATGGTCCTGGGCAGTGTCTCTGGGGGGCTGGGTGGGGTGACCCCAGTGGGTTTTCCCCCTGCCCACATCCAGGAAGGGGCTGCCCATCTCCAGAAAGGGGGTGCCCAGCACTGGCTCCAGCTACCTCCAGGTGCACAGCATCCCTCTTGTCTGGAAACTGAGCATCAGACCAGCTCTGAGCCAGGATGGGACCCCTGGTGTCCCTGCGGCAGGGGACTGAGCTGGCAGGGGAGGTGTCACAGAGCTGGGGTTCCCAGCGCTGGCACCACGGGGCACTGCAGAGCAGGAGTCGGGGGAGCACGAGGAGGAGTCAGGCTCTGGCTCTTGGGAGCATCTCAACCTGGATCAGCAGGGACCTACCACTGGCCATGCTGGATGAGGGATGAGGATGAACAAGGGAGGGATGGAGATGGCAGAGGCAGGGCTGGGATGGAGATGGCAGAGGCTGAGATGGAACTGGATTTGGGAGAGTCTGGGATGGAAGCTGAGAGAAGCTGGTCTGGGATGGAGGTGGGAGAGGCAGGAATGGAGATGGATGAGGCAGGGCTGGATCTGGAGAGGCTGAGATGGAAGCTGGGAGAGGCTGGGCTGGATGGAGGTGGGAGAAGCAGGAATGGAGATGGATGAGGCAGGGCTGGATCTGGAGAGGCTGGGCTGAGCTGGATGCAGCAGGGCTGGGCTGGAGCGGGTGCTGCAGATGCTGCTGCAGTCACGAGGCACAGCAACAGCAGCTGCGGCAGCACCCGAGCTGGAGCTGGAGCTGGAGCTGGAGCTGGAGCTGGAGCTGGAGCTGGCAGCACCATGCAGGAGCCAGGGGCGGTTCTGGGCTGGGCAGCCCCAGTGCCAGGCTGGCCAGGGGGTGCTGGACCAGAGGGGCTGAGCTGCTGCAGGTCAGCGCAGCGTGGCCCGGTGTGGGGACTGGTGTGGGGTGGGCACAAGGGCTCCCGTGAGCCGCTGAGCCCTGGGTTTGGCAGCTGGCAGCAGTGGGCACTGGCAGGAGCATGAGCAAGGTGCTCTGCCATCAGCTCTTCCAGCCCCTCCCCTGCTCCAAGGATGCTCCGTTGGGTTTGGGGACAGTGCCCGGGTGATGGTGACAGAGTGGTGACTGGTGGTACCCACAGACTGTCCCAGGGAGCTGTGGCAGATGCCAGGAGCTCCTGCCTGCCCTGGAAGCCATTCCCAGTGCTCGGGCCACGTCGGGCAGCAGCAGCATCGTCACCTCCCAGCAACAGGCTTGGCTTCTCCAGAGCACTGCTAGGGCAGAGATTGTCCCCTGCCAGGGCACTGGGGACACCTCCCCTGGAATCCTGGGGTCAATTTAGGGACCCTTACTCCCAGCAGGACATGGAGGGGCTGGAGCGTGGCCAGGGAAGGGACACGGAGCTGGGGAAGGAGGAGCAGCTGAGGCATCTTGGCTGGTTGAGCCTGGAGGACACGTTGCCACACGGGCAACCCCAGGGTGCACAACCCCTCCCATTCATCATGGAGACAGAAAGCTCCTGTCCCTCGGTGTCCCCCAGTGTCCCTCAGCACTCAGAGCTGGGCTCCTGCCCCTCTCCTGCTCAGGCCTTACTGCTTCTGCCACGAGGGGGGGTCAGTGTCAGGGTGTCCACGGCACTGGGTGGGCATCAGGGGGGACATTGCACCCTGCAGCAAACCCAGGTGTGCATCTGGCTGACAAGGGGGGCTGGGGGTGCTGTCTGAGCCCCCCTCTTGCCACCCATCACCCTGGCACAGCAGCTCCAGCGCTGCCCAGGGGTAGGCACAGCTGGGTGGGTGGGTGGATGTCCCCACCAGCATGTCCCACGCTCTGACCCCAGCAGCTCCAAGGGGGTGTGTGGAGGTTTTTCAACCCCCAGAGCGCTCGGGGGGGGCGGTGGGGGGTGGATGGTTATTTTTAGCTGCTTTCCTGGCAGCGGCTCGGTGCGTTCCGGCGGGCGGGCGAGAGGTGCCGCCAGCACAGGAAGCCAGGGGGGGCTCCACTCGCTTCCCCTGCCCACACCGGGGGGGGGTGGACACCCCAGAAGCCCCCCAGGACCCCCCGGATGGGGTTGTGGGAGCAGCTAGCTCAGATCCCAGCAGCCGGTGTGACCCCCAGGAGCATGACCTTGTGTGGCACTGATGGGTCAGGCACTGATGGGTCACTTCACCAGGCCAGGATGGAGGGTGCCAGGAGGGTCCCCTTCTCCCAGCACTGAGCTGGTGTCACCTCCCCAAGCTGATGGCTCCTCTCTGTTCTCTGTGCAGGCAAGGAAGAGAAGGAAGAAAGCAACTTTGACACTCTGAAAATGGAGGCAAGTATGTGCTGGGGGGGGCTGGGGCACGCAGGAGATGGGCACAACCCCACCAGCTGGCATGGGGCTCCCTGGCTGCAGGGATGGAGAGGTTGAGGTTGGAGCTGAGGCTCCAGGCTGCCCAGGGCAGGGGTGGAGTCCCCGTGACCCCTGGAGGGGTTTCCAAGCCCCCCGTGGAGCTGTGGTGCTGAGGGACACGGGGCAGTGGTGCCTGAGCAGTGCTGGGGGGTGGTTGGACTGGATGATCTTGAAGGCTCTTCCAGCCAGAACCACTGCATGACTGTTGGCCTGGGTAGATCCATGCCCAGAGCAGTGCTCCCCACCACAGTGCCAACGCCCACCCTGGTGCATCCACATCCCAGGGCAGATTTGTGCCAGAGCACATTGGGGCTGCACCCAGCCAGATGGTGCCATCTCTCCCAGCAGAGCACCCACCTCCAACCCCTGACCTGAGCACCTCCAGCCCCTCCTCTGGCCAGCAGCACCCACCTTCAGCCTGGTCTCTCTTCCCGGGCACAGGGCTCCCGCGGGCGGCTGCGCGGGGGGCTGGGCTGGGAGTCGAGCCTGCGGCAGCGGCCCATGCAGCGGCACACCTTCCAGGCCGGGGACCCCTACTACATCAGCAAGAGGAAGCGGGATGAGTGGCTGGCACGTTGGAAGAGGGAGGTGAGGAGCCGGGCACTGCCAGAGCGGGTGGGGGCACTGGGTGGTGCTGGCACTGCGGCGCTGGGGGGACCGTGGCAAGCTGGGAGGGGTGGCTGAGACCAGAGCTGCTGAGAGCTGGGCAGGGTGGCTGGTGCTGGAGCGGGCACTCCCCAGGGGAGATCAGGCAGCTTCTCACTCCTGTGCCCACTTTGGGGCCCACCATAAGCCGGGTGCCAGTGGCCCAGTGTGCCAAGCTGCCACCTCCTCCCTCAGGAGGTGCTGGGATGTGCCAGGACATGCTGGGATGTGCTGAGAGGTGTTGGGATGTGCCGGGATGTGCTGGGACATGTTGGGATGTGCCAGGACATGCTGGTGTGTGCCGGAATGTGTTGGGATGTGCCAGGATGTTCTGGAATGTGCCAGGACATGGCGTTCTCACCAGTTTCCCAGGGAACCAGCACCCGCCGTGACGCAGCCGAAACCAGCCACGGTGGGAGGGCAGGCACAGGCTGTGGGCAGATCCGTGGTGCCAGCAGGGAGGTGCCATGGGGCACCTGTCCCCACTGGCGTCCCCAACGCCCGCTCCTCACCCCGTTCTCCGCATCACCCCCCCGCCAGTGGGTCTCCCTGGCAACGGGTCCCCTCATGCCACCCCCAGTGCTATTTATAGCCCTGCGCTGGCAAACACCGTCATGCTGGCACTGTGCAGGGATGAGGGGAGGCTGGCATGGCTGGGGCATCCCATGGGGCATGGCTGGCACAACTGTGCTGTCCCCATGGGGCACAGGGTGGGCACAGTCTAGGGTATCTGACCCAGGGGATCTCATGGGGCAGCTGGCACTGGCATCGGGGGGGTCCCACTGCCCCCCCACTGAGGGGTGGCACCTGGGGGCACAGGAAAAGTCACCACTGGAGCCCAGGGGTCTATGTGCAGCTGTTGCCTGTGGGCACAGGGTGGTCTGGAGTAGCTGGGGGGGGTGTCCCAGCCAGAACAGTCACCCCCGGGCACAGCTGGGCTGCGTTCATGCAGTGCCCTTTGCCAGATGCATGGTGGTGGTTGGGGTTTGCTGCCCCTGTCTGGCACGGGGGGCACCGGCCGTTGGCACAGCAGTGCCACCAACCAACCCCTGCTCCGTGGGCTCTGGCCACAGGTTGGTGTGGCATCCCCAGCAGCTGTGCCGTGCCATGCTGTGCCGTGCCAAGCATGCCAACAGCCGGGGAGGTTTGGTGGCTGCAGCCACTGAGTACCAGCATTCCAGAGGCAGTTCTCTTGCCAAAACCGCTGTGGATTCGGGTCAGCCAGAGAAATAATTGGGGAAGAAAAACGGCTGGAAAAAGAAAAATAAGATATAAATCAAAATCCTTCTCTGGAGGAGCCTCTTGGTGCCAAACAATGAAACGTGGCCGGGTTCGCCGCCTTGGATTCCTTCTTCTTCCCAGTGAGAACGAGTGTTTTCTTTTCATTACGGGCGCTCCGGGGCCGGATCAGCCTGGGCTGGCAGCCGCCCGCCAGCTGCGTGCCCAGCCCCAATTGTCACTTGCTGCTGGTGTCAACGGCGTGCTCCCCAGGGACGGGGATGTGCCACCCGCAGCCTGAGCGGCTCTGTCGTCCCTTTTCCCTCCCTCTGCTGAGCTCCTTGGTGCTGGTTGTGCCCCAGTACGGTGCCGTGCCCCAGTACGGTGCTGGTCGTGCCCCAGTTCAGTACTGATTATGCCCCAGTACGGTGCCAGGTCCCAGTGTGGTGCTGGTTGTGGCCAAGGATGGTGCCATGCCCCAGTGCGGTGATGGTCGTTGTCCAGTGTGGTGCTGGTTGTGCCACAGTGCAGTGCCATGCCCTGATGTGGTGCCAGCCATACCCCACGGGTCGGGTGGGGGTGTAGGCGTGCCCAGGATCCCCAGGAGATCCAGCTTATCTCCAACGACCGGCAGATGGGGGATTTCCTCCCGTGCCCGCGGGCACAGCAGAGGCTCCCGGCAGCTTTGCCTCCTCCACCCGGGGCCCGGGCAGGGGGTGTCACCCACCCCGGGGTGATTCCCGGCCAGGTGGGTTTATTCCAGGTCCCCAGAGGAGCTTTGGGGCTTCCCGGGGTGCCAGAGGGCTCGAGGTGCCCAGCGAGGCTGGGGCTGCCCCCCTGGCATCGGGACGTCGATGGTGTTCGGGGTCCCTCGGACGACCCTTGATCCCGGGCACCCCTGGGCAGCGGGGGGAGGTTCGTAAGGCTCCTTATGGTTCTGCCACCCCCTCCCCCCACCCCGCAGTGGCCCCGCAGCCATCCAGGTGACAGTGAACATCCATCCCATTGTCCCTCTGCTCTGCAACACAAAGGAGACCCCCGGAGCTGAGGAGCCGGCGCTCTGCAGGGCACCGGCTGCCCGGGGGGCCATGGGGCACTCCCTCCCCCGCGCCCAGGGCTGCCAGAGGGGACACCAGAGCTTGCCAGGCTGCTGGCAGGGTCCATCCTGGGGTGCTGGGCACCCTTAGAGTGTCACATCACAGCCTGGAGCTGTGACTGGGCTCCTCACTCTGTGGCACCGGTGAAACTCCCCAAAACTCCCTAGAATGGTGGCACAGGGCACAGCTGGCATGGCCACAGTGTTCCTGTGGATCGCTGGACATGGCCATGGTGTCCCCATGGTGCACAGGGCATGGCTGACATGCCAGGGGGACAACACAGGCACCGGTGTCACCCTTGGCACAGCTTGGTCCCGCACCTTGTCCCTTGAGCAGCGTGGGCACCCAGCAAGGGAGAGGGGACATGGTGGGTGTCTGGTGCTGCCACCTCCTCATCACTGTCCACGTGGCACCAGCACAGCCCTGGTGGCCACAACAGGTGGTGTGCCCAGCAGGTGTGGGACGGGTGGAACTGGGCCATGTGGTCCCAGACCAGTGACATGTTGTTCTGGGTTGAGCTGGGTGATGTGGTCCCAGACCATTGTCATATGGTTCTGTGCTGAACTGTGTGACGTGGTTCCAGACCAGTGACATGTTGTTCTGGGTTGAGCTGGGTGATGTGGTGCCAGACCAGTGCTGTGTTGTGGGTGTAGATGGTATGAACTGGTGATGTGGTCTGAGACCAGTGCCATGTTGTTCTGAGCTGAACTGGGTGATGTGGTCCCAGACCAGTGCCATGTGGTTCTGGGCTGAACTAGGTGATGGGATCCCAGACCAGTGCCATGTTGTCCTGGGATGAACTGGGCGACGTGGTCCCAGACCAGTGCCATCTTGTTGTGTGCAGATGGGCTAACTGGGCGATGTGGTACCAGACCCGTGGGCTGAACCGGGCCATGTGGTCCCAGAGCAGTGCTCCCAGTGCCGTGCGGGTACACGCGGGCATGGCTACCGGTGCCTGTCCTCCCCAGCCAGACTGTGCCGTGAGATGAACGGGAGCAGCCGGTGCTCGCTGTGCGAACTGGGCCGGCCAGTGCCAGCGCGGCGGGGGGTCCGGAGCCCCCCGGGCGGATTCCTGCCGTGCCGGGGCGAGACCCCCCGGGGCGCCGCCGCCTCCCCCTCCCCGGCAGCACAAAGGGGCCGGGGGCACCGCGGCCCCGGGACAAAAGGCGGCGCGGAGCGGAGCGGCCCCGCGGCGGGGGAGGCCCAGCCGGGACCGGAGCGCTGCCGCCGGGCCGGTGAGTACCGCGGGGTCCCGCCGAGCCCCCCGGAG
This sequence comes from Corythornis vintsioides, assembly GCA_025447755.1. Taxonomy (NCBI): domain Eukaryota; kingdom Metazoa; phylum Chordata; class Aves; order Coraciiformes; family Alcedinidae; genus Corythornis; species Corythornis vintsioides. The sequence continues at coordinate 14,734 of JAOEGS010004935.1, read as the reverse complement.
CCCGACCCACGGACCGGTGCCGGGACGGGGGAGTTGGGGGGCCGGGCTGGACGGGGACCGGGCTGTGGGGGGGAGACGGCGCGGAGGCGACACGAGCGGGATGGGCCCGCGGTGAGAGGCGACCGAGCCGGGCCGGGCGGGGCCGGGCCGCGGTGAGAGGCGAACCAGCCGAGCCGAGCCGGACCGAGCCGAGGCAAGTTGGAGAGCTCGGGCCGAGCCGAGTTGCAGACCCAAGACGGGCAGCCCCGAGCAGCCCCGGCCTGAGCCGAGTCGCCGAACTGGGCCGAGCCGAGCCGGGCCGAGCGGAACCGAGCGGGGCCGAGTGCGGGGGCCGAGGCGGGGGTGGGGGGCCGAGCCGGGCTGTCCCCTCCCCTCCGCAGCCAACCAGCCGGGCCGGGAGGCACCATGTGACCCGGGGAGCCCAGACAAAGGACCGCCGGGCCTGGCTCGGCTTAGTCCGGCTTGGCTCGGCTCGGTCCGGTCCGCTGCGTCTCTGCTCAGCCTGCCTCGGGTCAGCTCAGTCCGGCTCGGCCCAGTTCGGCGGCTCGGCTCGGCCCGGCTCACGTTGGCTCAGCCCGGTTCAGGCTCGGCTCGGCTCAGCCCAGTCTGGCTCGGCTCGGCTCAGTTCGATTCGGCTCTGCCCGTCCCACCGCGGCACCCAGTCCGCATGGGTAGGTGAGCACCGCGGGGAGGGCGGCTCGACTCGGCTCGGTCCAGCTCCGCTTGGCTGCCTTTGGCTCGGCTTAGTTAGTCTCAGCCTGGTCCAGCTCGGTCCAGCTCGGCTCAGCTGGCTTTGGCTCGGCTTAGTTTGGCTCAGTCTGGTCTAGCTCAGCCCGGCTTGGCTCGGTTCAGTTAGTCTCAGCCTGGTTTGACTCGGCCCGGCTCCCCTCGGCTGACCTTAGTGTCCCGGCCGTGCCCCGGGCTCAGCTTGGCTGGGCTCAGCTTGGCTGGGCTCGGCTTGCCCTGGGCAGTGCAGTTCAGTGCCCGGGGACACTGGGTGCCAGGGGACGGGGGTGTCTGAGGGGACAGGGGGTGACACGAGTGCTTGGAGTGCTGGATTTCCCGGGATGGGTGTCCCGGCACCGCAGGGGGGGTGCTGGGGGGGGGGTTTCTCCTCGGGATGGAGCTGAACCCTGGGAGGGTCAGAGGGGTTCCAGGGCTGGGAGGAGCCAGGAGAGGACATGACCTGGCCCCCCCACTGGGGACAGGCCTTGGGGGGCTGGGGTGAGACGTATGACTGGTGCCATCGCGGGGGGCCGTGTCTTGGGTGGAGGGACACCTCTGGGGTGGCAGCCTGGGAATGGAGATGGCCCTGGAGTGGGGGCGGCAGAGCAGGGGCAGCCCCTTGGGGAGGGGGCAGCTGGGCATCTCCACCCCAGGTGGCTTTGCAACGGTCCCCAAGCTGTCCCCTCCTTGGCTGTAGGGGGAAACTGAGGCATGTGTGGCTCACCCCAAGACCTGCCAGGGCAGGGTGGTGATGGCAGCAGGGAAGGGGCTGCCCTGAGTGTGGTGTGCCCAGGGTGGTGTGGCCGCCCCCAGCGGTGCCACCCGTGTTGAACAATACCCCTGAGTGCCAGCTGTCCCCTCCCCAGGCGGAGAAGAAGGCAAAGGTGATCGCCGTGATGAACGTGGTGGAGGAGACGCCGCGGGCAGAGCCCCAGAAGGAGGAGGAGGCCAGCCCCCCGGCCTCGCAGCAGCCCACCGACCCCGCCTCGCCCAATGTGGCCACCACGCCTGAGCCCGTGGTGCCCGACGCCGTTGACAAGAACACCTCCAAGTCTGCCGACGACGAGCCCGAGTACGAGGTGAGGGCAGCACCGGCCGGGGAGATAACCAGGGGAGGTCTGTGGGGCTGCTTTGACAGGCACCCCTTGCCCACCGGCCTCTGACCGTGTCCCTCTCCTCCCTGGGTGGCACAGGACGGCCGGGGCTTTGGCATCGGCGAGCTGGTGTGGGGCAAGCTGCGCGGCTTCTCCTGGTGGCCTGGGCGCATCGTGTCCTGGTGGATGACGGGCCGGAGCCGGGCGGCCGAGGGCACCCGCTGGGTGATGTGGTTCGGGGACGGCAAGTTCTCGGTGGTGAGTGGCACCTGCAGGGGTGGGAATCCCAGGCGTGGGCCACCCTCCTGCCATCCCCGGGTGTCCTCACGGCCACGTGCCGTCCCCTCCCAGGTCTGCGTGGAGAAGCTGCTGCCCCTCAGCTCCTTCGCCAGCGCCTTCCACCAGGCCACCTACAACAAGCAGCCCATGTACCGCAAAGCCATCTACGAGGTGCTGCAGGTGAGCTCCTCCCACGAGGGGACACCCAGGGGACTCCCTGTGGGCATTCTGGGGGGCTCTTGTCCCAGCTGGGGGTGTCTGGAGAAGCTGCAAGGGAGTTTGTGGTCTCAGGTCACTGTGGGGTGATGCTGGGGGAGGTCCTCTGTCCCTGGGGACTCTTGGCCATGGTGGGGGGTGATGTGGGGGGAGGTCTGGCCATGTAGGTCCATTGGGCTGGGCGATGTGGGCAGCTCCTGGAGCAGGGGGTGGTGGGGTTGAGGATGGGGTGGCAGGCTGGGTGGGTGACGGCCGTGCCCACGGCTCCCGGCAGGTGGCGAGCAGCAGAGCGGGGAAGATCTTCCCGGCGTGCCCAGAGAACGACGAGACAGACACCTCCAAGGTGGTGGAGATCCAGAACAAGCAGATGATTGAGTGGGCCCTGGGTGGCTTCCAACCCTCAGGCCCCAAGGGCCTGGAGCCCCCCGAAGGTGAGCACTGGGTGGAGAGGTGCAGGGGGGCCCATTCCTGGGACGGGCACACGCTCGGTGTCCTCTGAGTGTCCCCTGGGACCTGCCTGGCTACGAGCACCATCATCCCGGGGTGGTCCAGCTTGGGCAGAGGAAGCACCACGTGCCTGGGACATCCCCCCTCCAACTCCCTGCCTCTTGCAGAGGAGAGAAACCCCTACAAAGAAGTTTACACGGAGATGTGGGTCGAGCCAGAAGCTGCCGCCTACGCACCGCCCCCGCCCGCCAAAAAACCCAGGAAAAGCACAACCCAGGAGAAGCCCAAGGTCAAGGAGATCATCGACGAGCGCACCCGAGGTACCACCCGGGGTGGGGGAGGATGTTGGAGATACCTCCATGCCCGCTCACCCACTCACCCTCAGCCATCTCCCTGCCAGGGCTTAGTGGCAAGAGGGCCGTGTTCACTGCGGGCTGGGGGGGCAAGCTGTGCTGGGCTGGGTGCCCTTTACCATTGGGGGTGTCCTTGGCCTTTGTCCCACAGTGGGGGCATGGTTGTGGCAGGGTTGGTGCCATGGTGCCAGGCAGGACCCTCCCTACACCCTGATACCTTCTGTCCCCCCACAGAGCGGCTCGTTTACGAGGTCAGACAGAAGTGCAGGAACATTGAAGGTGAGTGTGGGGCAGCACCCGGCTCTGGGGGGGTCCCTCCCCAGTTGGGGGGCACCAGCTCTGCCAGCAGAGGGGCTTGAGTTGGGGTTATTATCTGCTCTGATGTCTCCCATCCTGTCTCACCCCCTATCCAGACATCTGCATCTCCTGTGGCAGCCTCAACGTGACCCTGGAGCACCCTCTGTTTATCGGGGGGATGTGCCAAAACTGCAAGGTACGGCGTGGGCACGGCCGGCGCCCCCTGTCCCCAGAGATCTCCCTGCCAGGAGACACCATCTGGTGCCCTCCCGGGGTGTGCCCCAGCCCGTGCCACCCTCACGCTCAGGGTCTCTCCCCCCCAGAACTGCTTCTTGGAGTGCGCCTACCAGTACGACGACGATGGCTACCAGTCCTACTGCACCATCTGCTGCGGCGGCCGCGAGGTGCTCATGTGTGGCAACAACAACTGCTGCAGGTCCGGGGCCACCGGCCCGGGGATGGGCACCTTTCCGTGGTGCCACCATCCTGGAGTGGGGCTGGGGAGGTTCTGGTGGTGCCACCATCCTGCAGTGGGGCTGGGGAGGTTCTGGTGATGCCACAGTCCCA
>JAOEGS010004935.1:0-10655 GCA_025447755.1 Corythornis vintsioides | reverse complement strand
AGTGGGGCTGGGGAGGTTCTGGTGGTGCCACCATCCTGCAGTGGGGCTGGGGAGGTTCTGGTGATGCCACAGTCCCAGCTTAGGGCTGGGGAGGTCTCCATGATGCCATTGTCCTGGCATGGGGCTGGGGAGTTTTTGGTGATGCCAGACCTAGTGTGGGGCTGGTATATGGTGGTGATGCCACAGTATGGGATTGGAAGGTTTTGCTGGTGCCACAGTCCTAGCGTGGCATTTTGGTGATGTCCCAGTCCTGGCATGAGACTGGGGAGGTTTTGGTGATGCACAGGTCCTGATGTGGGGCTAGGAGAGGTTTTGCCCACGTCTCAGTCCCAGCATGGGTCTAGCAACTTCTGGTGACTCTACAGCCTGGGATGGGGTTGGTAGTGCCACAGCTCCAGGGTAGTGGTGCTGCCTCTGCCCAGGCAAGTGGTTGAGGGGGGGAGGTTTTGGTGATGTCCTGGTGTAGTGCCAGGAAGGTTTTGGTGACACAACATCCCAGTTACGGGTCTCCATGTGGGGCTGGTGGAGGTTTGGGCCACCTGGCAGGTGCCATCACATCCCCTACCACTGCCCTGGGTGCCAGCTGAGCCACTGGGGCCGTGCCAGGGCCGTTGTCCCCGCAATGGCCGGGTGAGGGGAGGGAACCTCGAACCCCCCTCCTCTGACACCGGCCTCTCCTAGGTGCTTCTGCGTGGAGTGCGTGGACCTGCTGGTGGGCCCGGGGGCGGCCCAGGCTGCCATCAAGGAGGACCCCTGGAACTGCTACATGTGCGGGCACAAGGGGGTGTACGGGCTGCTGCGGCGGCGGGAGGACTGGCCCTCACGCCTCCAGATGTTCTTCGCCAACAACCACGACCAGGAGTTTGTGAGTGGCCCCGCGGAAGAACCCCACCCACCCCAGGTACCCCCCTACCCCGTCCCCAGCTCCCCGTGACACCCACCCGCTGACCCGCCTGCCCCCCGTGGCTTTCAGGACCCGCCCAAGGTCTACCCACCGGTGCCAGCCGAGAAGAGGAAGCCCATCCGGGTGCTCTCGCTCTTCGATGGCATCGCCACAGGTGGGTGGGGGTCCCCAGCACGGGGGGACACTCCTTGGGGTGAGATGAGAGGCTCAGAGGGGAGTGGTGTGAGCAGGCTTTGCCCCATAACTGTCAGGCAGCTGGGCAGGGGGGTCCCACATCCCTGAGCCAACACCTGCCTGGGTGTTTTCATGGGCAGCAGCTGCCATCTGCTCTGTCCTGGGGTCGGGGTGGGCCAGGAGAAGAGGTGAGGTCTCACTGCCCACCCCCCTGACCACCCTGTCTCCCTGCAGGCCTGCTGGTGCTGAAGGACCTGGGCATCCAGGTGGACCGGTACATTGCCTCTGAGGTGTGTGAGGACTCCATCACCGTGGGCATGGTGAGGCACCAGGGCAAGATCATGTACGTCGGGGACGTCCGAAATGTCACCCAGAAACACGTACGTCCTGCCACCTGAGAACCCCTCGCTGTGGCTCCCCCCTCCCTGCAGCCAGAGTCCCTGACAGACTGTCCTGGTGTCCCCAGGGGGGCTCAGGGTCACTCCCTTCACCTGCATCCCCCCCACACGCTGGGTTTCACCAGCATGATCCCACCACCAACCATGGGTGAAATCCTGCCCGTGGGTCACCCCAACCCCTGCAGCTCCAGGCTGGGGCAGAGCAGCTGGAAAGTTCCCAAGGGAAAGGCCCTGGGGGGGTTGGTGGAGAGGGGGCTGGAGATGAGGCAGAGAGTGCCCAGGGGGACAAGGAGCCACTGGCAGCCTGGCTGTGCCAGCACTGGGGTGGGCAGTGCCCCTGCACTGGGCACTTGGAAGCCCCCCTGGAATTCCAGGATCAGTTTTGGGCCCCTCCCTTCATCCCAGTAGGACATGGAGGGACACGGAGCTGGGGAAGGGTCTGGAGCAGGAGTGTGGGGAGGAGCAGCTGAGGGACCTGGGCTTGTTCAACCCCTCCAGGGCTGTCCCAGGTGCCCAGGGCCGGGGTGGAGTCCCTGTGATCCCTGGAGGGATTTCCAAGCCCCCCGTGGAGCTGTGGTGCTGAGGGACATGGGGCAGAGGTGCCCCAGCAGTGCCAGGGGATGGTTGTACCCCATGATCTGAGGCATCTCAATTCCATGATTCTATCCCCCTGGGAAGCTCAGCCACCACCCCATCTCCACATACCTGCTCATGCCCCCCATGCCAGTGCTGGTGCCCAGCTCACTGGTGACTCTCCCTCTTGCAGATACAGGAGTGGGGCCCCTTTGACCTGGTGATTGGGGGGAGCCCCTGCAACGACCTCTCCATCGTCAACCCAGCCAGGAAGGGGCTCTATGGTAAGTGTCTCCTTGCCGGGGCTGGTGCCAGCGGCGCCACCGACCCCTGGCCGCTGATGCCAACCCCTGTCCCCTCTCTCCTGCTGCCCAGAGGGCACCGGGAGGCTCTTCTTTGAGTTCTACCGGCTGCTGCACGAAGCCCGGCCCAAGGAGGGCGACGATCGGCCCTTCTTCTGGCTCTTTGAGAACGTGGTGGCCATGGGGGTGAGCGACAAGAGGGACATCTCCCGCTTCCTGGAGGTGAGTGCCCACCACTCGGGGGGATGCCGGGGTGGGTGCTGCCCAAACCCGCCCCCCTCGCCAACTCTCTGTCCCCTCTCCCTGCTCCCCAGTCCAACCCGGTCATGATTGATGCCAAAGAAGTGTCTGCAGCGCACAGGGCACGGTACTTCTGGGGGAACCTTCCCGGGATGAACAGGTTGGTGGGGGCACCTCGGAGCTGCGGGGCATGGGGAGGGGGTGCTGCAGGGTGTGGCTGGTTCCTTCCACAGCTCACCCATGGCTCCCAGGGGTCCCTGACACCAGTGGGTGCTGGGGGAGAGCAGGGAGGGCTCAGAAGCAGAGCTGGGTGTTTGGCCAAGCCCAAAGTGGGTGGCTGGCACCAGAGAGTGGTGGGCATGGAGTGAAGTCCAGCTGGTGGCCGGTCACCAGGGGTGTCCCCAGGGCTCAGTGCTGGGACCTGGTCCCTTTAGTGTCCTTATCAGTGATCTGGGTGAGGGGATGGAGGCTCCCGTGACCCCTGGAGGGGTTTCCAAGCCCCCCGTGGAGCTGTGGTGCTGAGGGACACAGGCCAGTGGTGCCCTGGCAGTGCTGGGGGGCTGATCTGAAAGGTCTTTTCCAACCAGAATGATTTCAGGACTCCATGCCCATCCCACAGTGCTGTCCCTCTTAGGGGAGGTTGGTCCCGCCCTCAGTGCCAGGGTGTCCTTGCTGCACAGTGCCCTCGGTGCCATGGATGGGCTCCCACAGGGCTTGGCAGCTTCTCCCCATCACAAGCAGGCTCCTGAAAGGGGCTGGACCACCCAGAGCCCCCCACAAGCTGGAGAGCTGCCCTTTGCCCCTGGCAGGAGCCAGGCTGGTGACATGGGGACCTGGCACTGCCACCCCTTGCCCATCACCCCTCTCTCCCCAGGCCACTGGCGTCCACAGTCAATGACAAACTGGAGCTGCAGGAGTGCCTGGAGCACGGCCGGATAGCAAAGGTCAGCCCCCGGGTGCAGGGGTCGGGGGGGTCTCCAGGTGAGGTTCCATGGTGGGATCCCCTGGTGGGATCCCACGGTGGGGTTCCATGAGGGGATCTCCTGTGGTAGGGTTCTGTGGTGGGATCTCCTTGTGGTATCCCACCGTGGAGTCCTGCAGGTGGAGTTCCACATTGGAGTTTCATGGTCGGATCTTCCCATGGGGTTCTGTGGTGGGATCTTGTGGTGGGATCCAGTGGTAAGGTTCTATGGTTGGGATCTCCTGGTGGGATCATGTTCTGTGGTTCTTTGGTGGGATCATCTGGTGTCATCCAGTAGTGGGGTTCCATGGTGGGATCTTCTGGTGAGTTTCTGTGGTTGGGATCTCCTTGTGGGATCTAGTGTTGGGGTCTCCTGATGAGATCCTATTGTACAGTTCTGCAGTGGGATCTTCTGGTGTAATCCAGTGGTGGGGTTCTGTGGTGGGATCTCTTGGTGGGATCCTGTTGTAGAGTTCCATGGTGGGATCTCCTGTTGCTGGGTTCCCATGGTCGGGATCTCCTGGTGGCATTCTGTGTTGGGATCTCCTGCTGAGTTCCCATGGTTTGGATCTCCTGTTGGGATCCAGTGGTGGGGTCTCTTGTTGGAACCCTGTTGTAGCATTCCACGTTGGGATCTCTTTCTGGGATCCCATGGTGGAGTCCTGCAGTGAGGACTCCTGGAGGGGTTTCATGGTGGGATTCTGTGGTCAGATCTGTTGGGATCCAGTGGAGAGATCTCTCAGAGGGATCCTGTTGTAGCATCATTCCATGGTGGGATCTCCTGTAGCAGGATCCCATGGTGCAGAAATGCACTGAGATCTCCTGGTGGAGTTCCTTGGTTGGGATCTCCTGGTGGGATCCTGTCATAGGATCCCATGGTGGGATTTTCTCCTGGTTTCCATGGTTGTGATCTCCTGGTAGGATCCAGTGTTGGGATCTCCTGCTGGGATCCTGTTGTACGGTTTTGTGGTAGGATCTCCTGGTGGGATCCAGTGATGGGATCCTGTTGTATGGTTCCATGGTGAGATCTGTTGGGGTTCCGCAGTGCGATTCTGTGGTGGGGAGTTCCTCCATGGGGGTCCTATGGCCACCCCTTGGTGAGGGGGGGACCCCGTGCAGGCAGAGCAGGGACACGGCAGTGGACGGGTGCCCACCTGACTCGCGACCGCCTTGCATGGGGTTACAGGCTCCACGAGGGGTGGTCTCCCTTCCCCCCACCCCCACCCAGCCTGACGAGCCCCCCCTCCCCTCCTCCTACAGTTCAGCAAAGTCCGAACCATCACCACCCGCTCCAACTCCATCAAGCAGGGCAAGGACCAGCACTTCCCGGTCTTCATGAACGAGAAGGAGGACATCCTGTGGTGCACGGAGATGGAGAGGTACCGACCCCCCCCGTCCCCATCCCTACACCCCCTCTCTCCATCCACACATCCGTTCCCCGGCCCCGTGTCCCAACGCCTCCCCCCACAACCCCCCGCAGGGTCTTCGGCTTCCCGGTGCATTACACGGACGTGTCCAACATGAGCCGCCTGGCCCGGCAGAGACTGCTCGGCAGGTCGTGGAGCGTGCCGGTGATCCGCCACCTCTTCGCCCCCCTCAAGGAGTACTTCGCCTGCGTGTAGAAACAGGGAGGGACAGGCAGGAACTGGCGAGCAGGCGGAGCAGAGTCGGAAAACCATGACAACACCCATCCACGCCAAGAGAAGAGACGACCCCGCAACCAGAGAAAAACAAGAGTCAGCACCCAAGAAGAGAGAGAGAGAGAGAGGGAGATGGGATCTCGCCGCCCGGCGGGGGAAACCCAGTGCGCGCCGCCTACCCCGAGCGATAGGGTTCGGTGTCCTCTCCTGAATTCCCAGTCTCCAGCTTTTAGCCTATTTTAAAAAACAAAAAAAGCAACAGGAAAAAAAAGAAATGGAAAAAAAAAAAAAGAGAAATGAAAAAAAGATGCAAGCGACAAAAAAAAAACAACACAAAAGAAAAATGAAATGGAAACGAAAAAGAAAAAAGAGTGAATGGAAAAAAAAAAGAAAGAAAAACCAAAATATTTTAGGGGGTGGGGAGGGTGGAGGGGGTGGGGAGAGTTAAAGCTTTTTAATTTCCCGCTCTTTTCTGGCTGGGTTTTCCCGTCGGTTCGTCTCCCCGGACGCCGGGTGGGGGGAAAAACCCGCCACGGGAAACCCCATCCTGGGGACGGGAAGGGAAGGGAAAGAAACCAAACCACAACAACAACAACAATCCAACAACAGCAGGCAAAACGACAACCAAACCGAGCCAGCGCCGAGCCGAGCGCGTGCCGAGCTCGCCGCCCCCCGCGCCGCTCCACCAACCCCGGCGAGCTTCAGGTGCCGGCGACTTTGAGCCTCTCACTCTCTCTTTTGTGTTCTTTCCACCAGCACCGTGCAAACTGGTGATCTCGGAGCCGACCCGCCTGGCAGGGAAGCCGGGGACACGACACACACGCGCACACACACACACACACACACACACACACACATACACACACACACAACCACACACCTTTTCTACAGTGTTTCGTTTTGTTTTGTTTTTTTGGGTGCCTACCACACGGGGAAACCTTGAAGAAAGCAAATTCTAGAAGCCGCTGTTACCTCTTGTTTACAGTTTATATATATATGATAGATATGAGATATAGATATATATATATATAAAAGGTACTGTTACTACTGTACAACCTGACTTCATAATGGTGCTTTTCAACAGCGGGGTGAGTCGAGACATCAGCTTCCATGTTGCCTTACGTGCCAGGCCTCGGAGCGAGCGGGCAAGGGCGGCGCTGGGCGGCGGCGCGGGAAGCGTCTCCATCCCGAGTCATGCAATAACCTTTTCTTTCTTGTCCCAAAAGGAATCGCCGTCCCTCGGGCGGGTGCGGCGGTGACGAGCCCCGCCCGCGCACCACGAGGCGCGCTGGTGCTTTTCTGCCTACGTGGCATCGCCGGGGTCGGTGCCACTCGGGGGTCACCCCGTCGCGGCGGAGGTGGGATTGCTTCCCCGACCTGCCCTCCCCAACCCCCACGGGGGTGCCAGGAGTGGGGACGCGGGTGAGAGCGACGGGATGGAGCCGGAGCGTGGCTGGGATGCCGCTTGGCACTGGGGATGGCCGCGGGGTCACGGATCTTGGTGCTACATCCGGGATGGTTGGCAGGAAGGCGATGCCCCCCAGCGCCATGAGCTGGAACGGGACCTCGGTGCCCCCCCGGCGGCTCAGGGGCATCGCTCCTCTGCCCAGGTGTGGTTTTTGTGGAGTGACTGGTGGGTGCCCCTGTGTGGGGTTGGCCTCGTTGATCCCCGTTTGGGGGCGACGGGTGCCCGCGAGGTGCAAGGCAGGCGGCAGCGATGCCGCAGCGTTGAGGATGGGCAGGCCCCGGTCGCAGGGGACCGGGCACCGCGTTGGCGCTGGGGAGCCGTGGCATGTGCAGCGCAGGCGGGACGTGGGCAGGTGCTGGCATTGCGGTGGATGGTGCTACTTTGTCTTGGCAGCTGTGGGTGCCGCGGGCAGCCGGTGGGTCCGGCTCAGTGAGGGGTGGTGGGGGAGGCATCGCCCCCACGCCCCCGGTGCTCGCTAGGGTGGCCGTGCCCGGTGGTGGAGCCGCGGGGCTCTGGCCAAGCGGGGGGCAAGGACTGGTGCTATGGCACGGGGGGAGGCTCACGGAGGGTCTCTGACCCGGCGCCGTCTCTCTAACTGTGAAAGGTGCTGGGGGTCTGCGGGGGCCGCGGCCGCTCGCTGCGGGGTGCTGGCTAATTGGCAGCGAGCTGTGCCGGGCGCCCCAGGGTGCTGACAGGTGCTGGGACAGACGGTGGCAGCGGCAGGGGCAGGGAGGGGGGGGGGACCAAGGAGAGAGCCCCCCCCCCCCAACCTCTCCACCGTGCCTGGTGCTACCAGAGGGGTTCAGAGGCCCCTCCATCGGTGTGGATGGCGTGTGGAGCTGGAGCTGGAGCGGGGCGGCCGCGGTGGGGGGCACCGCGGGGCCCAGCTTTGCCGGGTGGTAAAGGAGGCGAGGCGGGACGGGGGCCCCCTCCGGCCCCGGGTGCTGAGCCGTGTCTGTGGGCTCCGGCTCGCTCTCGGGGCTGGATCCTGCGCTGCCCTGCGGCGCCGGGGCGAGTCTGGCGCGGGAGCCGAGACCTGCAGGGTCCTGCGGCGCTGGGTGCGGATCCTATGTGGTTCTGCAGCATCGCCTGCAGGGCCCTTCATCTCTGGGTGCTGTTCCTGCAGTGCTGGGTGCTGGTCCTGCATGGTCCTGCAGCATTATCTGCAGGTCATGCACGGCCCTTCATCTCTGGGTGCTGTTCCCGCAGTGCTGGGTGCTGGTCCTGCATGGTCCTGCAGCATCATCTGCAGGTCATGCACGGCCCTTTATCTCTGGGTGCTGGTCCTGCGGCACTGGGTGCTGGTCCTGCATGGTCTTGCAGCATCGCCTGCACGTCCTGCATGGCCCTTTATCTCTGGGTGCTGGTCCTGCGGCGCTGGGTGCTGGTCCTGCATGGTCCTGCAGCATTGCCTGCAGGTCCTGCATGGCCTTTCATCTCTGGGTGCTGGTCCTGCAGCGCTGGGTGCAGATCCTACAACGGTCCTGCAGCATCGCCTACAGGTCCCACATGGCCCTTCATCTCTGGGTGCTGGTCCTGCGGCGCTGGGTGCTGGTCCTGCAGCACTGGGTGCAGATCCTACAACGGTCCTGCAGCATTGTCTGCAGGTCCCACATGGCCCTTCATCTCTGGTGCTGGTCCTGCAGCGCTGGGTGCTGGTCCTGCACGGTCCTGCAGCATCACATGTAGATCCTACATGGTCCTGCAGCACCAGGTGCAAGAGCAGTGTGGTTCTGCAGCACTGGGTGCAGGTCCTACGTGGTCCTGCAGCATCACATGCGAGTCCTGCACAGCCTTGCAGTGTCGCATGTAGATCCTACATGGCCCTGCAGCATCACTTGCGGGTCCTGCGCAGCTCTGCGGCGCTGGGTGCTGGTCCTGCAGCGCTGGGTGCTGGTCCTGCAGCTCTGGGTGCTGATTCTGCAGCGCTGGGTGCTGGTCCTGCAGCGCTGGGGTGCTGATTCTGCAGCGCTGGGGTGCTGATTCTGCAGCGCTGGGGTGCTGTTCCCGCAGCGCTGGGTGCTGGTCCTGTGCGGCCCCACGGTGCCGGTGCCAGCCTGGCACTGCCCTGCGGCAGGGTTCTGGGGATCCCGGCCAGGCTGACCATGCCGCCCCGCTCTGGCACAGCCCTGCAGCGCTTCCCTGGGACCCCCCCTGGCCCCGTGGCACCGTTCCAGGGCCGGGTCCCAGCCGGGTGCCAGCTCGGGGGTGGCATTGGCACATCCCAAGCGGCTCCGGCACCCCCTCTGGGCACCCGCGGTTGGGATGCCCGGTCCGGTGCCGGAGCCGTGGCCGTCGGGAAGCACATTCCCGTTGCGGCACAATGGGGTGAAAAAGCGCCGGGGTGTTGCCGGGCTCGGCGGTGCCGGCGGTGCTGGGGACTGTGGGGACACCTGGGGAACGAGTTCAGTTTTTAACGTACCCGACTCACATCTTTTTTTAAAACAAAACAGACAAAATTTTGTTGCACAGCCCTAGATGTAAATGGTTGGGAAAAAAAAAAAGAAAAAAGAAAAAAACAGTAAAAAAAGGGAAAAAAAAAGAAAAAAATGAAAAAAAATCACAAAATAAAACCAAGCCTAAATTCCTTAAGATCCGCCGAGGGAGTAGGTGATAAACACGGTGCTAAAACATTTTATTAAAAATATATATTGTTAAATTAAGTCTGCTGTCTGGACAATGACTGTTTGTTTTGTTTTCTTGTAGTGGAGTTTCAAAGAGCACTATTATTTTACTCTTATATATTATTATTAAAAACAAACGAGAAAAAAAAAAACCAACAAAAAAAAAAACACAAAAAAAATACAAACAAAAAAAAAAGGCATTTTAACTTTGTACTTGAAAAACTAAACGAGAGATTTCATGTGTTTTAGCCTAGACATTGAAGTAGCTGACGCTTAACTATTTGTGGGGAAATCATGTACTCATACTGAGGAATAAAGACCCGTAGAGTTCGGTACCCTCCTCTCCTATGATTTGGCTCAGCCCGCACCCGACCGCCACCTTCCCAGCAGTGCCGGCGGTGCCACCGCGGCTGCCCTGGCCCAGCGTCCCCAGCTGCTCTTCCCTTCCCCTCCAACTCGATCCAAACTCATCCCAACTCCACCCAGACTCAGCCCAGCTCAGTCCAGACTACCCAGCTCAGTACAGACTCAACCCAACTTGACCCAAACTCAGCCCAGCTCAGTCCAGACTCGACCCAACTCAATCCAGACTCAGTCCAGCTCAATCCAGACCCAACCCAACTTGACTCAAACTCAACCCATCTCATCCCAGCTTGACCCAAACTCAACCCAGCTCAATCCAGACTCAACCCAACTTGACCAAATTCAACCCAACTCCTCCCAACTTGACCCAAATTCAACCACACTCATCCCATTTTGACTCAAACTCAATCCAACTTGACTCAAACCCAACCCAACTCATCCCGATGACCCAAATTCAACCCAACTCATCCCAAATTCAACCCAACTCACCCCAACTTGACCCTAACTCAACCCAACCCAAGCTCAATCCAACTCAACCCAACTCAACTCAAACCCAACCTGCCCCCCTCCCCCTCCTTTTTAATTTTTCTATTTTTCTCTCTCTCTCGGTTCGTTCCTTCCGTTTTTTTTTGTTGGTTGGTTTTTTTTAGGGTCGCTTCTCTATTTATTGCCGCTGAATACTGTGCATTTCACCGTATGGTTCTGGCCCGCGGGGCTTGCCCGGCACTCTGTTGTATCTGTGTAAGTATTGCTCGTGACATAGCTGTTCTGAACTAATTAAAGGTCAATGCGTGCAGCAGATGTAGAAAGTCTGTCCGTTCCGCTTCCATCCCATCCTCCTTAAATCTTTATTTTGTTCCGTTCCGTTTCTGTTTTCGTTCTGGTTTTTTTTTCTCCTTTGGTGCCCAGAAGAGTATAATACAGACAAGCTCCTTTCTAATGTACTTGTGCTGGAGAACACTTGAATAAATGTACTGTTTTTGTGCAAAAAAAAAAAAAAAAAAAAAA
>JAOEGS010004934.1:0-18667 GCA_025447755.1 Corythornis vintsioides | reverse complement strand
GGGTTGCGACTTAGCCACATTGGCTCAATCCGTAACTCCGATAGGAGAACGATGTGCTCATACTGAGTCGAGTCGTTCATCCAGTAGCGCTCTTTCCGACAGCCGTCACCCACCAGGCGGTGCTTGGAGCCATGCTGAGGCAAGGATTAACCTTGTTTACTTACCTTGGTGCAAGCCACCAACTGGGAGGTGGAGAGGGCACACTGGGTAGCTGCAGCGATCACCTGCGTCTGCAGCACTGAGTCCTCTGTCTTCTGAGCCACGTTCTTGGCTTTGAGCACCAGTGCAGCAGCAGCACCAGCCACCGCCTTCGCCAGCTGCATAAGCATGTCCTTGGGGGGACAGAGAGGGTCAGCGTCAGAGCCACAGCAGCGGGAGCACCAGCAGCCACCCGCAGGGCTCTCATGAAATATTCAGTGGGGAAATGTGAGCTCTGGGGGCCATTCATCCACTCTGTCCCAACAGTAGCAGCAGCAGCACTGAACACCTGGAGTGGATGGCAACACCCTGACCCCACCTTTACTGTGTGCTACAGCCAGTGACAAGGCTGTAATGTGGACTTGAGCTGCAGCCTGAATCACAGTACTGCCACAGACACCACCCAGGGCAGATTGGGCAACACTCCACACCACTCACAACCTGCTCATTGCCCACTCCCCAGGCAACAACCTGCACCCTGATTATACCACAGTGTCAACCTGCTGCAAGACACTGCTGGCACTGCCTGGCTTTGCACCCTGGCAAACAACAAAGCAATGACAGACCCCTCTGGCCAAATAGCAGGCATAAGCCAGCTCTGGTACAGACACAGTGGGGGCAGCTGCCTGCCCAGAGGTTCACCCCATCAGCAAGAGGGGAGTGGGAGGCACTGCCTGCATGGGTTGCCTGTACTGAAGGCATTATTTTCTAGCTCATTAGTGACAGGCTGTATATCTGCTGTCACTTCTGGGGATACAGGAGAGGTACTACACAGCAACCAGCCTCTTCTGCCCCAGGGGTGGCAGGGAAGGCACTGGGCCTGCCCTGTCAGCATGCAACAGGGAGAGACCAGCACAGGTCAAATTGCTCTCCTGAAGGACACCACATGAGGCAGCTTGCCACAGCCTCCAGGATTAGCTCCTGTGTCAGGCTGCTGCTGGGAAGCACCAGCACGAGACAACCATGCTTGGGGCAAAGACCTGCCTGGTACACAGGACAGTGTTCTCTGCCTGCTGCTCCTGCAACTGTGCCATGTGCATGCTCACCACCAGCAGCCCCACACCCCATGACAACTATGCATCCAGCCACCAAGCCAGAAGTGTCACAGCATCCCCTTGACTCCTGCAAGCCAAGACTACACCCACTGCAATCCACCAACTTTCCAGACAGAAGAAGAGACTCGAGAGTGCATGGACCCAGATCCAGAGTCCCCAGACTGCTGCATCTGAGCCCATGGAGAGAAGTAGATACACTCGGGTTTGGCAGATGTGAGAAAAACTGCCCCATGGCACATGTGCAAATTGACATCTGCATCCTAATTCTGAAATTGGCGGCTGCCCTGTCCTGGCACTGCTGCCTGGCCAAGCATGGCTTCCTGCCCTAGGCTGCCCTTCCTTCCACAGCTAGCTTTTCTGCTCCCCTTGGCTATTTGTCAGTTTTTTCTGCTTATCTCAAGGCTGTGTGGCTGACACAAACTCCTTCCCACACACAGTCTGTGCTGTTCTATACCTTGATTCTCCTCCCTAGAACAGCACGTTACCTCCCTTGTGTTGGGAGTAGCAGTTGTGGAAGAATCAACTGGAAGCCAGTTCAGACAAAATAAATATTCCCAGAAGATTCCAGTCTCCTTGGGTCTCAAACAGTGGAAGGCAGGCAGTTCCCACAGGCAGGAAGCAGCAGGCAGGAGCAAAGGCAGCTGCAATGGAGGATTCCCAGGGCATTGCTTGCCCAAGCAGTGACCTGAGTGCATGGACTTCTGAGAGCCAACCACCAGAAAAGCAGGTTTTTGACAAAAGCCCTTCTCCAATGAGTTCAGATGATAGTGCCCAGAGGAGCACCCCTCCAGCTGGAGAGGGCAGGGACCACCAAGCCATGCCTACACCCCCTTTTTACCGTCTTTGGGTCAGAGGCAGGCAGGATCCAAGCACGCTGTCCTTCTGGGATCTACATGGGAATCCACAAGTTAAGAGGCATTGTATCACAGTGGCTCTAGTGACAGAGATGGGAAATGGCCTGTCCCTTCCCTCAGCAAAGTCATTGCTGGGCACTAGTCCAGATTTGGCCTGGTGCCCTCCTGCCAAGTCCTGTGCAAAGGCTGATAGTTTTAGGGTGTGAGTGTCCCTTGTTGCTGCTGGGTATACTCACCTGGAACCGGGGGTCAGTATCACTCTCCCCGATCTGCTGCAGCAGCTCCCCACTGGTCTGACCCACGAGGCCAGCAGCCTGCAGGAGATTCTGGCGGGGCTGAAAAGTACAAGGCAAAATCAACACTGGACTTGTGAGCGAGCCCTAAAACCCTACCCAATGGTTCCCCTTGGTTCCACCCTCCTCTCAGCCCCATGGCCGCTCCTGCCCCCTACCTCAGCACTGGCAGGCTGTGCTGTTTTCAGCAGGTCCGAGACAGCACTCGCCAGGTTCTTGGCTGCCTGCAGAAGCTGCCGCCCATTCCCTCCCTCGTCTTCCATCAGTGCAGCCAGCAGCTTCACGCCCTTAGACATCTCCGTCAGGTTGGAAGAGATGGTGGTGACAGCACAGCCCACAGCGGTATAGTCTGTGTCTGCTGGATCCCCTGCACAGGGAAGAGACAAATCAGGATGGAACACGCTTCAACTCATGTTCCAAGAGCATCCTCGCCTTTGTAACCAATGTGTTTCTCCTTCCTGGGAGCCAGGAGAGAGACCGTCTGGCTCCTAAGCCTGAAATATTGTGATATGATCATCCTATTATGTGTAGGAGAGCCTGAGGAAAGAGCTGCACCATGCCATGGTTGTACTCAGAACCATGGCAGGGACCAGACAACACACCTCTGGGTGCAGAGGATGGATGGTCAGGCAAGGATTGTGAGGAAGGAATGGGGTGAGCACAGGCAGAGATTTAAGGCAGGGTGAGCTGCAGTGGAATGGTGAGCTCTACAGGCATGTTAGCAGCAGCTGGGGCTGATGTAGCTCTTGCTGGGGCAGGCTGGCTC
Organism: Corythornis vintsioides; assembly: GCA_025447755.1. Classification (NCBI taxonomy): domain Eukaryota; kingdom Metazoa; phylum Chordata; class Aves; order Coraciiformes; family Alcedinidae; genus Corythornis; species Corythornis vintsioides. The sequence goes on along the minus strand of JAOEGS010004934.1, from coordinate 15,501 downwards.
CTCCAGTCTCTCATGGACAGCATGAGTCATCGAGACACCAAATGAAGAGATGGACACCCATTGAGAGAGACCAAAATCTTTCCAGGGATGGAGCATCTATCTTCTCCAACCCTCCACATACCTGCAGTGAGGTTGACTACTGAGGCTGTGCCAGCAGTAATAGCATCCACTTGGGAGTGGATCTCGTGCTTTGACTCATCCATCTTGTTTTTGCGCCAAGCTTTGGATGCCTGAAATGGGGACAATGGAGTCAGGAGATGATGGTGTAGGTGGTGAGTAGCTGCACCCACGCTTGCACACATTGGTGCAGTAAAGAGGAGAAAAGGAAGTGAGAAGGAAGAAGCTGTGACCAGAAAGAACTCCCCAACCCATCCTGATCAAGCAACATGACCAAGTATTCCCTCCACTTCTGCCCCAAGAGCTGGATACAACCCCACCTCTTTGCAAGCATATCTTCCCAGGAGCCTCAGACACCTCACTGGGAACATGGCCAGCCTTACCCAGCCCAGCCAACGATCTCCAGCAAGATCCCCCCGCAGCAACCCGCCTGCACCCAGCACTCACAGCATCCTGCCCAAGAGGTGGCAAGGTCTCAAAGTCATCCAGTGTGGCCTGGGCTGCATGCACAGCCTGCATGCTGGAGTTGATGGTGCCAGTCAGGGCTTGCTGAGCTGAAGTCTGCAACAGAGAGACAGACTGAGGTACATTGGAGGCTCAAAATCTAGTGTTAAATATTTGGCTCACATAACCTCCCCTGCAACACAGTATAACAGACTGTTGATGACAGCACTCTAGGTAGGTGTTTCCACAAAAGGGAGTGCATCTGGCAAGAATGGGGAAGGTCTCTCCTCTGCACCTCCCACTGCAAAATGATCCATCCCACTCTGGGTACAAGTAAGTGTCACAGTTTACCAGTCCCTGAGCACCAGGGAGTAGATGCAGTAGGACCCAAAAAGGCTTTTACAGCAAGCTCTACAGCAGGCCAAGTAAGACCAAAGAAAACACCCTGCTCATGGCCTTCTCCAAGCATTTCTCCAGCTGCAAAGGACATAGTGGGCCCCAAAGCCAGGCACACTGCTCAGCTGCCACCCACAACACTGGTAGGGCTGGTCAGGCACAGCAACTCAAAGCTGCTCAACCTGGAGAGGCTGTGGCTGCTGTCCAGGGGAAAACATTGAGGTGTAGCTCAGGTTTGCAGAGGACATCAGCTCAGACAGGCCAGCAACCACATGAAGCCAGCAGGACAAGAGCTGCTTCCACGAAGACCTGGCAAGTCATTACTGGGCCACAGACACAAATGGATGGGTCTACATGAGCACATTTCAAAATTTGTGCCCTACAGTGGGGACAGAGAGAACTTACAAGTGGAGGCATGTGCCCTCGGTGCATCTGGCCACTGGTGATTTGCAGTTGAGGCTGTGGCATAGTGCCCATCTGGAAGTTTTCTGGACCTCCAGCCCCTGTCCGCATGATGGCTGGCAGGGCCACTGAACCCAGCTCTGCTTTGCCTACACGGTTAAACTGCTGCTGCAAGACAGTTGACCTGAAACAGGGAGAAGCACCATGTTAGGGGATTCCCACAGCCCCGTCACCAGGCTCTGTGGCAGTGGCAGAGTGCTTCTACTGAAGGTCTGGGAGGTCTTCCTCCAGACATGCTGTGCTGCATGCTCAGCTGGAGTCTGCTCTCCATGCAGCTTCCATCTGGCAGCTAAATTGCTCCTGGAGGACTTACTTCTTTGGAGACACAGAGTCTTCGAGCATGGTGGACTCCTCATCCCCCTCCAGTCCAAAGTGGTCTTTGCTTTTTTTCTTCAAAATGGAAAACAAAACTTGTCAGCCAGGATATATGTCCCAGCCTGTCCCTCCTCCTGCAGCCCATGCAATGTACCAGGGCCACAGGTTCCTTCTACCCAGACTCCAGCTTCCCCAGCAGCACTGTGTGCCAATGTCTGTCTGGAAGCAGCTGGAAGGCACAACTCGCACACCTTTCCAGAAAGCCAGTTATTTGGGCCTTTCTCAGCACAGCCTCACCTTTTTGAGGATGATATCGATGTACCCTGCAATCAGCTGGGCAATCTGCTCCCCCTCTGTCGTCTGCACTGAGTAGTAACCATCCTGGTAATCTCCAAAATCCTGCAATGGCAGGGCACAGGGTAGCACCAGAGCGTGGCATTGGCAGCCATCCTGAGCTCCTCTGGTATGCACTAAGCACTGCCAGGGAAGGGGCATGGAGGACCAGGGACACTCCCTACCAGGGTGAAGCTCTTGGGTGAAGCTGCCCAGCGCTTAATGTTGGTCAGACTCCACTCCTGAATCACTTCTTTGGTCTTCTCATCTACACGCATCACACACTCCTTGGTGATCCCCAGCAGCCGTGGCACCAGCTTGTTCTTTCCCTTCATCTTCTCCTATAGGCCGCAACAGAAGGGTTGTGAGCTGCCCCTGAGATGGATCCATCCAGGCAGAGACCTTTAAAGTCTCCCTTGGCTACTGAATGCCACCAAGTGGTGACCACCTTGATGTGGGACTTGAAAAGGACAGGAGAAAAGGAAGTGGAAAGGGAGCACACGTGGAAAGAAGAAGGACAGAGAACAGTCAGGATGCAGGAAAAACTGCAGCAACATGTGTTGACGGGCAGCAGCTAGATGGAGACAAAACAGAAAGGGAGATGCTAGAGAAGGGGAATTTTGGCCAGGGGAGCTGCTGCTTTACCTTGACCAGGAAGAATGAGACCCCATAGGTTTTGAGGGAACGGGCAAGTTTCACATAGCGAACTTTGGCCTCAATCTCACTCATGTTCCCACAGTTCTTGTGGGCCTGTAACAGCAAAGAAAGAATGTCACACTAGCACCATGGTCCCCTGGCTGTGACACCATCACCCTGTCACAGCCCTTCCAGGCTCTTTCTGCTCCACTAGCAGCCCTTGCTTCTGCTACAATGTCCCTTTGACCTCTGGGACCTAAGAAGCTGCCTTGTCTGCCCACCTACAGATTTCTTCCTCTGTTTCTCACCCACTAAGCTGCTATATATTGCCTCTAGAGACAAGAGTAGCCTCAGCCTTTGGGGAGGAGGAACAAGAAGCCCAGATCTTAACACATCCCCTGCACTTACCATGAAGATCTTGCGCTCCCCTTTCTGCTTGATGTATTCCTTAGGCAGGAAATCCTTGAGTCTGCCAAGAGACAGCCAAGACAGATGTTAGCAGAGCCCAAAGCCAGTATTAGTCTTCATTTACAAAGAGCCCAACCCAGAACCTTGGACAAGAGCATGGGAGGTTGTGGGAGCAGGAAGGATGTGGGAGAGGTTGCTGCAGTCATGAAAGCTACCCCAGGAGCTGCCCTGCTGAAAATGGCATGCAGGCATCAAGGATGCAGCCCCTCATAGGGTATCAGGGGAGGCCGTATGGTGGGCTAGGGTCTCCCCTGTCAGAGCTGGCTGCATGTCCCTGGTGGATGCCAGAGGGAGCAGGACGAGGGTCTGGCAGACCCTGCAGACAGTGTGAACCTCAGTGCTTGGGCACTGTGCACACACTGCAGTGAGGACAGGGGTCGCTCCAGAGACACCTGTATCTCCAAGCCCCTTGTGCCAGCGCAGTGCTGGGGGCTGCCAAGCTACTCAAACAACCTGGGGCTCCCCAGCACACTCACTCCAGAAACCCCGGCTTGTGCTTCTGCTCATTGTGCGGCCCAAACTGGATCTGGCACTGGTAGCCGGCAAACTCACAGGCTTTGTCAAACGAGACAGGGTGGGAACCATTCAGGATGTCATCACGAGCCTATGTGGGAAGAGAAGACACCGCCATGGGCTGGGCAGCCACACTGCCCTGCCACCGCTCCCTTCCACACCAAGTAGGAACCTGTTTGCCAGACTTAAAAGAACTGGGCCTAAAAGAGGAGGATCTAGGACTAGGCTGTCCCCCACATGGATGACCACCACCAAGCCTGGGAGAGAAACAGCTGCAGGACTTGGGGATGGTTCCTACCCGAGGAGACATGGGATCCCCAGGAGATATCTGGAGAACACACAGGGCAGGGCTGGGACTGCCAGCACTGGCTCTTAACCATGAGATAACTGGGCATCCTGAAGTGCCCCCCATGGTGGGACCTGCACAATGTCCTCAGCCACCATCCCTGGAAGGGGTCTGCCACGTGGTGGGTGGTGGAAGCAAGTGCTCCATAGAGCTGTACCTGCACGTAGAGCAGGTTGAGCTGCACAGGGTCTCGTGAGTCCACATTCTGGTCAGAGTAGAAGAACTTGCGCCGCAGGAGCAGTGTTTCATTGTCGTCGATGCCTTGCTCGCGCAGGGTCCGGCCATGGTCCAGCCAATTCACTGCAGGCAATGCCAGAGTATAAGCAGGGCCAGTCCCAACCCTGGGGCAGATCACATGATGTCCGTTTGGTGCATCCTGGCTCTCACCCCTCTGCCCTGGGGCTCTGGTCAGGAGACACTTGAGGGAGTGTGCGAACATGTTCCCTCATCACAGTTCTCTATGCCCCTATACTGGCTTTTTTCCCTGCAGGGCTCCTCGAACCCTTCTTGCTACCCTAAGCATAGGCTGACCCCGTCCCCAGAACACAGACACCTACACTCATCATCTGTGTGCAACTTTTGCTTAAGCTTCTCCATCTTCTTCTCATCTCGCAGCAGGGTCTTGTCTTTCTTGAGGGTGCCTGTAACCTCCTCCTTTTTCTCTTCCATAATCTCCCGGACAAGAGAGTACTCATCGTAGTTGGTGATGCCTGCAGGAGAGCAGAGGACCAAACTCAGTATGATTCTGTTGCCAAGTACAGAGGCTGGAGCAACACAGCCTCTCCCAGTGCAGTGTCCTCTCCCCAGTATAAGGTACTCCTTGGCCATCCCCACTGCCAGGCAATCTGATGCAGAGCTGGTGCCACTCTCCTGGTTCCCTCCACTGGATGTTGCCATCCCTTCCTACCTCCCTTACTCCCCCCTGTTGCTGCCCCGTCATCTCACCGATTCGGGCACAGATTGTCATGAGCATGTCTGTGACAGTTTTGGAGTCATCCACCATCACTGTTTTCACTGTCCCATCCAGCATGCGTATCTTCAGGGGCCGCTGCTTCTTCTTGTACTCCATGGTGTCCTGCGGGCACAGCAGAGCACAGCTCCCAGCAGCAGCACCAGTGGAGGGTGCCCACATCCCAACATCACTCAGCACCTCTCCCATGCATTTAAAGGAAGGGATGTGGGGTGCTGCAGAGCACAATGCAAGGCAGCAGGGAAGGCACCTGCATCACCTCCACACTGCAGACACATCCAACCATGAAGCCAAGGTGGGTAGCAGCTGGAAGAATGTGGGATAGATGCTTACCCCATTGCGAAGCATGTAGTAGTCCAGAGCCTTCCCAGCCTCCAGCCAGATCCCTTTCTTTGGGTCTTCATCCGAGAGAAACAGCCCAAAATCATTGGCTAAAAAAGAGGTAAAGTGTCTGCCAGGGCAATCCTGAACAGGATAGGGCAACCAAGATGCCAACCTGTGCCCAGGGATGTGCATTGGTGAAGCCCAGTGCATGAAGCATAGCAGTATCATGAACACCAAACCTAAACCTAATGAGTAGGCACAAAGCCAGCAGCAAGCTTTAAGGTACATGTTTTACCACCGTTATCTACAGAAAAAATCATCTGAAGCATGCCCACGCAATGCTGAACTTGGAACATATAGTCATAACAAAAGGAAGAATTCTGAGTTGTGGTTCACAGCTTGCCAAAATCTTCAGTGCAAATGTGTAGCAGTGGTGAAAGCCAGGTAATAAAATGCTAGGGATCACCAGGAAGGATGCTTGGAACTAGGATATAAAACTAAAGCACCTCTTCTGAGTACTCCATGGTACTGTGGCCTGCACCTCCCCAGAAGTACACAGCAGAGTTTGAAAAGATACAGAGAAGGGAAATTTGAATAATCGAGCCTTGGTATGACAGAGTAAAGGAGCTGGGACTCCTCTGTTTGTGGAGGATGAGGTTGAAAGAGGATGGGATCAAAGCTTAAAAGGTCTCAGTGGTAGTAAGTGCTGTTCACCAAATCCTGCTTCTCTAGGTTGGGTTACTCAGTGAAAATGCTACTGTTGGAGCCTGGACAATGGCACCCCAGACAGATCAGACCACGAGGGTTAGCCCTGTTTTCCTGCTTCAAGAGGCCAGGGCCACACCTGGCTTTGACCTGAGAAAACTCCTTCTCCACCTTTGCAACAACCCAACAACCCCATGCCGCAGGCTGTCTTGGCTGGCTATGCTTGTAACGCGTCAACTTGTTGGCAGCACTCTGCGGGGAGGGACAAATTCCTGAGCTGCCCTGCTCCCGCCTGGCTAACACAGCTCTTAGGATCCTACCAAACAGGGAGCAGAAAACTCACAGAAGGTTGCCATTTTAACTTTACACTCGTTGGGGGGAGCTCTTTTCAAAGCAAATTCCAAGGGCATAACTACAGCACTGAAAACTGATCAGCCTGCCCCAGATCCACAGCTTGAGTGGGGAAGAGGCACTTCCTGAGACAGAGCAAGAGCAGAGCTAGAGAAATACACTGAAGCTATCCCAGCCCAAAAGTGTCAAAAAAGCAGACAGCTCAAAAAAAGAGACCTCCAAGTGCCACTGGGTGAGGAGTGCAAAGAGAAACAAAAGCTGCAAGGAACTGAGAGAAAAAAAAAAAAAAAAAAGCTGTGAGCAACTGAGAAGGAACTCAGGAATAAGCAGTTCCCTTTAAGGCTTTCCCCTTGCCTGCTCTTTTTTTTATAAGCAGGCTGGCTCACACCCAGGAGCAGGAAATGCAATGCTCCTTCCAACACTGCTACAGCCCTGCATCCACACAAACATCCAGTCCCCCTCCAAAACTGAAAGCCTGTCTGCCGGACAGCTGGGCATGGCACGAGAAGGCATTTCCTTTCATCCTCGAGGAATCTGCTGCTCCCAGATGTCACCAGGCTCCCCCTCCTCTTCCCACGACTCCTGACCTCCTCTTTGCTGCTTCTCTCCACACAGCCGCTTTTGTGGGCAGCAGAGACCCAGGAGAGCCCCCGAGATGATGTCTCACAGCTCCAGCCCTCCCATGACGGAAAGGCTAAGGCCATGTGGGCGTGAGTCACATTATAAGATTGTCAGCCTAAGCTTTAATTTTGAACCTGGCAGCACTAGAGAAACATTAGAGCTGAGAAGGCTTAGTAAGGTAATGGAGTACCAGCACAGCTCTGGCAGAAGGCTGCCAACAGGGGACAGACCCAATGGAGGACAATATATCTCGTAAGAAAGAAAAAAATTAACGTATATAGTTTACTAATGCTCACTAAGCCCCCTGACATTGTTTAAGCTTACCTAGTCCAGGATAGTAATGTTGGATGCAAGTAGGAACATTAAAGGCAGCAGGCCGAAATTGCTCAATATGTATTTAACTTCCAAATGTGATTTCCTATCTTCTAAACACCCACACTTCTTTTCTGTATCAAGCAGGAAGCTTGAGGAGCTCAAACCCTCATCTCAGCTGAGTAGGAGGGCTTGGACCTTGCCTTCCCCCACCCCCTCTGCTCTGGAAAAACGCAGATGGACACAGAGAGAGGAGAGGAAAGGGAGACTGGTGAAATGCCAGGAGCTAAGCTGAGGTGACCCTGGCATGGCAGCCAGCCCCACTCTGGACTTACGCTGTCCCATCTGGGCCTCGGGGACCCGCTCACGAATCATCCGGCAGGCATCGTACACCATGGTGGAGGGCTCAAACTGCATCGTCTTCACCACATTGCCAATGCTGATCTTCAGTGAGAGGGCAACCATGGTGGCAGCTGGGTTGTCCCCACTCCTGCGTCACCTGCTGAAGGAGAGAGGTGGGTTAGCTCAGACTGCTGGTTCGTAGAGTCACTCCTCCTCTACCCTTCCAGCAATGCCTCTGCTCCCCAAAAGCCAAAGCCCAACTTCTACCGCCAAGTCTGAAAGGGAGTCCCACTTTCCAGTCCTGTGCTGACCACAGGGTCTTCAGCCAGCACGGGAACTTCTGTCTCCTTGACCCAACGTCAGTTTTACTCGCCTGTGGGTGACAGCAGCTGGTACCCGGCAGAGGTGCTGCCTGTGAGGAGGAAGTGAGCTTATGGGAGCACACAAGATAAGCTGGGAGAGCGCAACAGAAGGAGTTATAATTAAACCTGCCGTGACACAGAAGCCACAAGAGGAAAACCAAGCTTTGACCCAGAGCTGACAGGGCCCTGCCCCATCTATCAGGGCCCCCCATGTTGCCAGCAGCCCATGCTGAGCTGGTAGCCCAAGCCCAGGGGGACCCAGAAAGACGGAAAAGCCTGGAGCCACTCAGGAAGGCAAGATAAGGACACCAGGCAGCAAATTCACTCATTAAAAATAATTACTTAGTGAAAACACCACTCATACTTAGTGCTCAGAGGTCAGGGTTTATGGCAGCAGCTAATGCAAAAAATGCATGGCTGGGAAATCTGGATATAGGGTGATGTGCAAATGACCAGGTGCTGCAGGTCTCACTGCAAGGGCACACAAGAGCTGCACCATGCCACCTGAAACAGGACCCAGGCTAGGTCCAGTGTGAAGGATCAGCTTCAAGCTTGAAGAATTGCACAGGACAGCTTCAGAGGAAGCACCTCACAAGAAGATCCAAAAACACAAAGTTTAAAATTCATAATTAGAACTGTGATACTCTTACAGCAGAGTAAAATTGGAAAGAAATAATATAAATCAAAGGAGGTTGTAAATAAGCTCCTTGCTTGGCTGAAGCAGCTTGTAAGGCTTGTAAGAGCCGTCTCCTTTGGATTTATCTGCTGTACAGCACCTTGCAGCTTTCTAGGTTGTCAGGCACCTCAGGGTCCCTGTATTGGGTCCATCACCCTGCACCACTGCTCCCTGCCCTTCTCAGCATTCCAACCCCAACACTGTGCTCTCCAGCAGTAACATGCCTTTTCCTCTCACTGAGTGTGGCTGCATGGGGAGAGTCCTCTGCTCTGTGCTGACCCAGGCTGCTTTGTCTTTAAACTCCAGCTGGTGGGAGGACACAAGTGCATTGGTGGTATGCCCCAAGTGTGTGAGTTCTTTTAGATTTATTTTCTCCAACCAGGGCTCCTATTATGGCTGTTAGGAAAAGGTTACCAGCCACGTGTACCCACAGCCTGGCCAGGGAAGGTTCTTGGGTAAGACTTGCTGGCAGCCTCCCTTGTATCACAGCTGCACAGGACGAGCTTGTGCATCCCTGTTCAGCACTGCTAGCTCTGGTCCCTCATGGAAGGGGACACTAGTGCAGGCTGCTCCCAACCATGGACCTGATCAGGCCAAGGGCAGGATCTGTGAGATGGATAAAAAGGTCCCACACCCAATTTTGGCCAGGAGTGAGTCAGAGGGCCCAGGTCCCATGTCTGCAAATTAATAAAGCCATGCTGGTAGTGTGGGGTGGGAGGCAGGGACAGAGGATCATGCTGTCTCCACCAGCACATGGAGCAGCTCCAACTCCACATTCCTGAGCTGTTCGTCAACGCTTCTGCGGAGGCCCGTGGCCCCCACTGGCTCTGCTGACGAGGAATGTTTGGTCTGGAGCAAGGGAGACCAACAACAGCAGCAGAGGCACCCACCCGTGCAACTGCCATCTATCCAGAAGCATCAGCAAAGCTGAGGAGCCAAAGAGATAAGGAACACCCTGCTGCAGAAAGGGCTTTCTGAATATTTCATATGCAGGGCGGGCTGCTGTGGTCACCAGGACATCTTCTCGATATCTAAAAATAATCCTGAGTTGAGCATAAAGCTGCTTTCTGTCCCTCTACAGGAAAACGAGAACATGCCACTGCCAGGACAAGGTCAGAGACCATGGAGGAAGGGGAGGACACCCAAAGGCAAAGAGGAACTGCGAGGAGTCAGGCCATGCCCAGACATTTTTGCAGCCTCCTCTTGCCTTCTCAAAACCACCCAAAATCACATGCTGCACCAAAGGAACCCCTAAGCACACCCCTTCATGGGGACCACCACGCTTTCCAAGACCCCCTAAGAAAGATGGCTGCTCAAGCTTTCTCACTCCTGAGCTCTTACAAAAATGACATAGCTCATCAGGGAAGGTGCTCACAACATTAAGGAAGCGCTCAGAGGAAATGGAGAGGGTTCATTTTCATTCCTATATTCTAGAGAAACAGTTCAGGCAACAGTAGGTGAACTCTGCTGATACTAATATCTAAAGTAGAAATAGTCTCTGCTGCATAAGAAGCACACATCCTCAAACCCTTCAAGATAACTGTCAGCAAACGTGGCAATTAATCACCCAGAGTTTGCAAAACTGCTATCTCCTGCAAGGGCACCAGTCCAGGGCTCAGCCCCTGAAGACCTCTCTCCTCCGGGCACCATGTGTGGAAATAAAAGCTGGACTAGACATAACAGACAAGAAGTGTGGAAGCCTGGTGCTGCAAATCAGGAAAACAAAGGAAAAGGACAGTGAAATTTAAGCTGTGCCTGTGGGCAGAATAAGCAACTGCAATCAAAGCAAGCCGAGCAAACAACCAACACAACGAAAAAAAAAAACCCAAACTAAACTAAGTCTCCAAGATCACACACCAAATTTCTGCACTGGCTTGCCTCCAGAGCAAGCAAACCCATTCTCAATCTTTTGTTGGTATGCAAAGGCAGATAAGGTACTGGAGCAGCGAGCTGGCAGCTGACAGCCCCATCAACACACTTCTGCATTTTATACCAAGCTTCGTGCAACCCCTTAAGCCACCAGCACGCTCCCGTGCTGAACCTGAAATGGTGGTGGGGTTTTCTCAATGGGGTTCCACCCCAGGAACCAACCACGCTGCCTTCATCTCACCCCACACTTGGTGAGTAAAATCATCCCAGTGCTGGAGTTGGGAGTTCTCTGGGATCTGCTTAAGGGCAGGGGCTGCACAAGGCAGGGACAGTCACAGGAAGGCAGCGCCCAAGAAACGACTGCGTCATTGCCGGGACCACTGAAGCGAGTTTTCCGTCACGTGACGTAACTGCTATATTTGTATCGCCTGACTTTAGTGCTGCAAGAACAGTTACAGAGAAGGGCTCATAATTAAAAAAAAAACAAAAAAAAACCCCCAAAAAAATGAAAAAAGAAAAAGAAAAAAAAAAAAAGAGAAAAAATTAAAAAGCAACCAAAATTCAACAGCAGTCTGCTGGCACACTCATGGTGTTTACGAGAACAAGCTGCAAATCTTCAAACACAATATTTAATGTGTGCTCTTTCTAAGAATGACTCCAAATGAGGTTTGGATTTTTTTTATTTTTTTTTTTTTATGGCAGTGCCCAATTTCACTTCGGAAAGGCCCCACTCCAGACCACCCCTGTACTCAGAGCCAGCTGCAGGAAGCTTTGTATCAGCTGCAAACTGCCCTGCTCCCAGAGTTTTCCCCAGGTGCAGGGCTGCTGGCCCAGCCAGGCAGGTACCAGGCCACAGCTATGCCTGCTACCAATGGCTTTGCCAGCACATTGGTGCCTGCACAACCGTTCAATGTACTGGGTCAAAAATTAACCTGGTGAGAAGCCAGATCAGGCTCTTGATGGGCCTCCAGTAGACCAGCATATACAGCCAGAGCAGGCACTTGGGGCACGGGTAGCTTAGACCTGTGCTGACAGGAAAGCTGCGCTGGTAGAGTGGTTTGGTGATGGGGCTGCAGGCTGCCAAGACGATTCAGGCCAGTTCCTCTTTCCCAGCGGCACATCAGTGTCAGACAGGAAGATGGATTCTTCCAGCTGAGGCTGAGCTTGCTCACAGGGAGTACAACCAGCCAGCAAGCCCAGCCCAGGCCCCACAGCACCCTTGTGATCTGTGGCTGGGGAGGGGGCATGGTCTCATCCCTACAGGGAGGGCAGCCCTGCTCAGTGCAGAAAACAGGCAAGGGACAGGCAGTAGGGCTGGAGGGTGACAGCCACAGCCTGCCTGCAAGCTCACCCATGCTGGAGTGAAGCAGCTCTGGACACTGACAGCATTTCCCATGCATCCCCAGGCTTGTCTGCTCCTGCCGGGTATCCTTGGCTGGCAAGAACAGACAAAGGAAAGGGAGAAAACAGCTGCACCCTCAAGCTATCCACTGTCCAGGTGAGCAAGGGCAGGAGGGCAATGCACTCTGGCTAGCATCTCTCTCCACAGCATCTTCCATGTCCTGAGCAAGCAGCCCCTCTGGCACAGTACCCCAAAAGCAGTACTCAGGGTGCAGTGGGCATTTCCAAGAGACCACAGGATGCCCCAATCTGGGCACCCATGCTTGCCAAGGCACACAATTTGCCTGCTGTCAGGCAAGGCAGAAGGAAGAAAGCTAGAGAGGACACTCAGTTTTCAGGAGGCATTTCTCCACTTGGCAATTCACAAAGCTCATTTCCAAAAATGGAGGACACCTCACAGGTCCCAGTTCCCTCTTCCCCATCCTTACTACTTCCTTTCCCCAAATCCGCAAGGACACACCTCTTCATGATGCTCTAAACTCCTGCTGTTCAGTGAGCAAGTTACACACTAGACTGTTGCTCAACACGCACAGTCACTGGCTCATTTAGTGCTTTTTTAAAGGGTTTTCACCCCACAGCCTACAAGGAGGTTTTTGGACCCTTTACCAGGCAACTCATGGGCTCCAGCAAATCTTTAGCTGACAAAACATGTCCCCTCCCCTTCTCAGCACCGAGGCTCAGGGAGCCAGCAGAAGGGAGTAAACAATTATTGCTACCAAATATGGGTCTAACAGCCAGCGATGAAGCCACGGCAGAGGCATGTAGATATCCTGCCGGCAGATTCAAAGAGCTGGGGAGCTCGCAGGGGCATGGGCAGGATTCGACAGGATGCAGGGCTGGGAACGGACCTAGCAAAGCATCAGGCATGGTTAGCCTAGGGCATGGTGGGGACCCATGCCTGTCCTCAACGGGGCTCGGCCCTGCCCCATAGCACCCACCCCAGTCTCACGTGTCCCACCCCAGCGTCCCGTTCCGGGGGACCACGACCAGCTGCCTGTCCCGGGATGATGGGTGGGAGCTGCCAGTGGCGGTAGCCATAGGGAGGGTGTCCTTTGCCGTCCCCACCCAAAACCGCGCCTTGGGCCGGAGACACCCTTCGCACCCGCTTCCCCTCCGCGCACAGGCAGGGTGAGCAGGAAAGCTTCGCCGACATGCCCTGCCGGCACCAAAGCTCGTTCCCGTTCCCTTTCTCCGGTTGGGCAACCTGTGTTCGCCGCCAGCCCTCTCCTGCTCGGTCACTGGGTACCCTGAGAGCCTCGGATACCGACCCCGGGCCCGGCGAGAATAGCTTTTGGCCTGCAGCGGCGGCGGCTCTTTTAAGTACAGATGGAGTGCAGAACCGGAATTAACGGGGCCAGGCTCAGCCCAGCTGCGCCTGCCCTGCGCTGCCCCGGGACAAGTCAGTGCTTGGGTGCCGCCAGGCCCGGGGGGCGATGGGGAGTGGCCCATAACCAGTCCAAGGCGTGACCGAACCGCAGAAGCCCTTCGGTCACTGCAGCCCGGGGCAGGTCCCCCGGTAGGGGCAGAGAGGCCCCGGTAATGGGGACAGTACTGCACCTACACCCTTACCCTACCCCCACGCTCCATAAGCCAGAGACTCCCCCCCCGGGACATCCGTTTCCGGCAGCCGCCCAGGAGCCAGGGCACTGCAGATCTCCGTGCCCCCGTGCCCTCCCCCGTACCCTCCTCCACATGTGCCGCGTAACTTATCTCCCTTGTTCCCATACCTGTGCACGGGCAGGAGCAGCGCGGCGGCCCCGCCGAGGCTGTACGGAGCGGAGCGGAGCGGCACCGCCCGCTTCCCGCCCCGCCGACCCTCGCCACGCATGCGCCAGTCTACAGCGCGGCGCCGGACACCGCTGCATGGCTTTGCTTGGCTCGGCACCTCGGGGCTGCTGTTCCGCTCCACCCCGCCCGGTGCCCCCAACCTCGCATATTGGCCTCGCACCGGGGGCTACGTGCCGCTCGGTACTCGCGCTGCCCAGCCTTTCGCCCCTTGGCTGGGCACAGCTGTGCGCTCACAAGCCGGGGTCGCACTCCGCCTTGCTGGTCGCACCCTGGGGCCTGCGGTCGGCCTGGCTCATCACTGGAACCCGAACATCCCAGTGTATTTTCCGTGCCCCCCCTCCGCCCCCCCCCAGTACCGGCGCCACAGGCGCCGCCGTGTCACTCCCGGTCGGGCCGGGCCGCTGAGCGCGCGGGACCTTCTGGGAGGCGGGTGACGTCAGTGCTGAAGCCGCGCGAGCAGGCACTGTCGCCCTGAGGTGAGGGGCAGGAGGGGACGGGAATGGGGCCACCGGTACCCCGGGGCCGCCGCCCGCCCCTCACTGTGGCTCTCTGCGGGGCGGCGGGGCCGGGCGCAGCCGGCTGGGACGCTGGCTGCCCCGGCGCTGACACCCCGCCGGTCCGCCGCCCGGGCCTGCCACCGTGCTCGTGACCGCGCTGCTGGGCCTCGGGCCGCACTGCCTGGCGCCCTCAAGCCGCAGCCGGACCTCAGGCCGTGGCCCGCCGTGTTTGCCCGCGGGCTGCAGCTGGAGCTGCGAGAGGCTTCTGGGCTTCAGTTTAATAACCGCCCATGGCTGGAGAACTGTTCCTGCCTAGCACATCGCGGGCATGCTTGCTCCTGCCGCACCCTCTAGAATCTCCTCTTGCTCTCGTCCTCCCCTTGCTGCCTGCCCAGTGCCTGGTTCCTGAATAGAAAGTCCTTGGTGTCTAGAAACAACAGAGCCTTGCATTGCCAGGGCTCTGCACAGCTCCCCTTCCTCTTGCCACTCTGTTTTTTGCCAGTGAAGTTCTTCTTGATGTGCCATCTGTCAGGGCAGCCCCTGGTCCCAGCTTCCTGCTCCCAGGCAGCTGTCACAGCAGCTCTGGGGCTGAAGTCTGTCTTGATCTTACTGTTTTGGGTGGGAATTTCTGAGGGTGTTTTGAGTTTTTTCTGTTTTTTTGGCCTGTGACACCTGCCATCTAGATATGAAAGCTTAACAGTAGTAATGGGGAGCGCTGAGCAACAGCCCCCCTCTGACTGAGCATGAAGTCTGTCTTGATCTTACTGTTTTGGGTGGGAATTTCTGAGGGTGTTTTGAGTTTTTTCTGTGTTTTTGGACTGTGACACCTGCCATCTAGGTATGAAAGCTTAACAGTAGTAATGGGGAGCACTGAGCAACAGCCCCCCTCTGACTGAGCAAGCAGCACTTTGATTCAGGTCTCACCAACAAGCAGGAGTGACCAGCAAACCATGAGAACTGTTCAGGGATGCATCTTCTCAGGCGCTAAGGACACGATGTCTTATCAGGAGATAACTGCTCAAGCCCGACGCAGAATTAGACAAAACTAAAACTGCCCAGCTGCATAAACACTATGATGGAGTTGTACTGCAGGTCCTTATAAATACCTGTAGCCTCCCTAAACCCACTGAGCTCGCTGGCACAGCATTGGGTGGCACGGCAATAATCTCTCCGTGCCAGATCTAAACCACATATTTTCTTCCTGGTATTTTGCCTATGATAGCTCCTTTTTCCTAGAAGGAGCTGTATTGGAA
>JAOEGS010004931.1:0-16205 GCA_025447755.1 Corythornis vintsioides | reverse complement strand
TCCAATTAAAAAAAAAAAAAAAAAAGGAAAAAAAAAACAAAAATAGATGTTCTTTCTTTCTTTTCGCATACTTGTAATACTGAGTGTTCATTTCTGTGAAGCTCTCTGGCTATATTTTATTCCTGGTAAACTCAGTGCTTACATATTAAAAAACAAACAAAAGAAAAGTGGGAAACAAACCAAAACCAACCAACCAAAAACCCATAAAACAAAACAATACAAAACCCATTCCAGTCTCTCGTGACTTGAGCCTTACTTTTTTAGAATTTAGGAATGAAAGTCACCTCTTAGTCTTAGTTTATTTTTGTTCTGTTTTGACATACTTTGTGTTCTGAACTTTGAATGTATGTAATCAGTTTTTGCTGGTAATGTTAAGATTAGTTATGTGACCTACCAGGTGCAACTTGGAATGTTAATGTTTCAGGTTGGCTCCTTCCAGCTGTATGTTGAAGGATATAAGGAAGCTGACTACTGGCTCAGGAAGTTTGAAACTGATCCTTTACCTGAGAACACAAGGAAAGAATTTCAGTCACAGTTTGAAAGATTGGTTATTTTGGATTATGTCATCAGAAATACAGGTATTTGTGTCTTAGTATCTATCTACTTCTGTGAGGCAGAAATGGTAGGCAGTGCTGGCTGAAAGCTGCTGTTGAAGGCAATGCATTTCTGATTCTTTCAACTGAAGGCCAGAATTTTGCATCTTAACCTTTAAAAGTTTTCCTTTGGATTTAAACATGAAACACTGCAATATGACAAAATCCAAACAAACTATTTAGCCATTATTTGTTTTTTTAAGCAATGTAAGAATTAAAGGTGATGCTTTAATTCTGTAGGTAGGTTATTAACTCTTTTGATGAGGAAAAGTGATGGTGGGATTTCAGGAACCAAAAGAACAGCTGTAACTACCATTCATTTCATGCTAAGCTGGAGCCAATAACAGCACAAGTTTTGCATCAGTGCAAAATAGTTTCTATTCAGTGTGTCTAGGAGCAGAAGTACAACTGTGATGTGTATCCATCGCTTCTCCTGTATGCTTGTTTCTTTCACTTGGAAGCTGGAATTCTTCTGTTGACTTATGTAGGTGAAGGTGTTTGGTTGTTTTCCTCAAGAATCCAAAGGAGGGTTTATATTTAAGTGCTTCTTTTGCTCTTTTGACAGAGGTGTGTTCTTCTTCAGACATGATTGTTTCTTGTTCATTTCCTTTTCTGAAATTCACTTACTAGAAAGGAATCCAGTTAACTTGTGTCAAACCTGTGGTTTTTTTAGATGAAACTAAAAGAAATTTAGAAAGAATGTAATGCTTTCTTATGGTCTGACAGCTTTATCCAACAGATCCCAGTGTTTCCAAACAGTTGCTGGGTCCTGTGGTGTTCTTAAAATTGTAAGGAAAGTACTCAAATGCAAAACTTCATTATGTGGATGATTTTGTTATCTAACAATGATATAAACATGAAAACCTAACTAAACTGAAAGGAGCACCTTAAGGTAACAGAAGGACCTACAAATCCATGCAGTCATCCTTGGTCTGAAAGACCTTGTCAAAGCTTTCAGTGTCTCAGTTTGATATCAACAGTGCAGACTACTTCAGCTTCTGAAGGACTCTTCAGTTCACACCCCCCACCTCCTCTTTAAGACGTGATGTTTGCCTCCATGGATGAAAACATTATCTATAATTTTGGAGGGCCAATACCTTTCCCTGTCAGCATTAAAGCAATTAATAAAACAATCAATTAAAACAATGGCATTACATTGAAGTCATTTTGGTTGATGCTGCTGACAGTTTTTTCCTCAGAAGAGCACACTACAGCCAATCTTTCTGCATAAAATGGATGGAGAGAGTTTATCTTGGCTTTTTTGATATTTTACTGTATATTCAGCCAGGTGGGGAAACTAAAGTAGCAATACATATCTAAACACACTTCATAAATTTTTGATCATTCTAGTATATCAGTTGCCTTGTTTCAGTAAAGCTAAAACATGTGTATTATTATGGAAAAAGCTTTTTGATCAGTCCCACTTGACTCCTTTTGGTAAATTCTCCATTTACAATTCATCAATGTTGATTTTGTTTGGTTTTTCCCCTGAATGATGTGACATGCATTTTCCTGTTTAAAGACAGAGGTAACGACAACTGGTTAGTCAGTTATGAAAAACTAGATGATGGACTGGAGCTGTCGGACAAGGTAAGAAAATTGTACTCTGAAAATTATCTTTAAACAGTTTCATTTTATAACTTGGTCTTGCAGGGGATTGAGTGCATGGTCTCCAGACATAACTGCAAATTATTATGGGAAAAAACGAATGGAAAAGCTCTCTGGATTGGACTAGTCTGAATATAAGAGCACTAGAAGTTAACTATTATTGTTCTCTATTTTTTCTTTACTAGCTTGGGCTATAATAATGAAGCCCACTGTTGCTCAAGCACATGTCTTCAGCTATTCATGTGCTCCTGCTTATCTTGTATTTAAAGGAAGGGCTTCTCTTGGGTGGTGGTAAAAATTTTATATGCTGGGTTTTATTTGGCTACTCCTTTTTTTTTTTTTAAGTTGTCTTCAAGCAGTGAAGCTAAAAAGTATATTATTTAGTATTTTAAATGTATTTCACTATTTTTTCAAGCACATAGGTGTCACTTATTTTTAAAATATTCCTCCAATAGGATAGCCAACGGACTATAGCTAAAGAATCTCCTATTAAAATTGCTGCAATTGACAATGGTTTAGCATTTCCTTTTAAGCATCCTGATGAGTGGAGGGCATGTGAGTATTGCATGCTTCAGTATCTTCCTTTTGCACAATAATTTCCAGGTAAGTATTTTTTGTTTGGGTTTTTTTATTATAAAATGAAGAAATCATCCCTGTAGCTATGTATTGATTCTTTAAATAATGTGCTCCTAATGGCCAATTCTCTTTTTCAAAACAAAGGGTAATCTTGTAGATGAACAAGACAAGGTACATGTTGTTTTTTCTTGTTTTCAGTTGTAACTTACTTTGTAGAAGTTAATATTCATTTAGTAT
Organism: Corythornis vintsioides; assembly: GCA_025447755.1. Classification (NCBI taxonomy): domain Eukaryota; kingdom Metazoa; phylum Chordata; class Aves; order Coraciiformes; family Alcedinidae; genus Corythornis; species Corythornis vintsioides. The sequence continues at coordinate 13,191 of JAOEGS010004931.1, read as the reverse complement.
TTTTGAGCAGACTGAAAATGAATACTGCTGTTAAAGCTAGATTGCTTCTGACCACATCTCTGACTACTTGCAGTTTAGAGAGAAGTGCACAACAGGGCTTACAATTATTTCTATGGACTCTTAGCCAATCAGGAAATTAAAGCAGTTAAGTATGGGTGTGTTTAGTTGTCAGAAGACTAATTACCCCACCTAGAGCTCTGTATAGCCTCTGCATATCCTGATACTCTCAATAGTTACTGTCCTAAATATCTTTTGGCTACAGTCACTTCCTCAGCTGCTCTAGAGACATGGCAATTATTGCTTATGTTATACCATTTCTTACTTCAACATTAAAAGTAATAAACCTGAATGATTCTTTAGGATTCTTTTGCAGTTGGGCAAGCATGTGACAATTCTGTAAAGGTGAACCTGTAGCATAATGTTCTTTAAAGTAACAGGTACTTGATGGGTAGCACATGTTTTCTTGATGAATGTTTAATAGCAATTACGGGAAAAATTGTGAATATTTTTCTCAGCACCTTTTAAAAAGGGCATTTTAATTAAAAAAATCAAAACAGTAGCTACTTCAAACATCTGAAAGATTCCTGTTTGATTGCAGCCATTATTTTATGCCAGAAGAAACTACATTACTAAACTAGAAGACTTACTATTATTTACAGCATTCATTTTTATTCCTTTTTTGCTTACTGCTTCAGCTAAATTTTTATTACTTACTGTATGTATTTTCACTGCCGGGGAAAAAAGGCTGAGTAGGTATAAAGCTGCTTTTGTGTCTGTAGCCAAAAGAGGTCTATAGGGTAACAATGCTGTGAACATTTTGTTACTGAGAACTTCCAATGGGCTGCAGAATGCTCTATCAGTGGTAAGCCCTTGAACTTCATTTTTGCCTGCCATTAGTCATTGATTGTACTCTTTCTCTGCACCAGATCCCTTTCACTGGGCCTGGCTCCCTCAAGCTAAAGTTCCTTTCTCTCAGGAGACCAAAGACCTGGTTCTTCCTCGCATTTCTGACGTGAACTTCATACAGGATCTTTGTGAAGATCTTTATGAACTGTTCAAGGTGAATCAAGTGCTTCTTTGAGTTGACCAGTACTGAAATAAATAATTCCTGTAGTGGAACAGATAGATGTGTTGGGTTGTTTTTTCTTCTTTTTATGAATTCAACTTCTGTATGTCATAATACCATGCTGTTTTAGCTTTAACAGTGGCGTGGTAGACAGGGCTCTTATAATTAAGAGAAAACTCCCACTAATGTGAATAATTGATACTAATCAGCTCCTCTGAAAACATTATTACCTTTTATATAGTGTCACATAATCAATTAAAGGTAGTTGTCATCTGTAGCACAAATCTGTGAAAAACTCCATTTAGCATACCTGTGTGATATCTATATACTGAAGATAAACACTAGCAACCAATAGGAATAATGTATTTAATGTAACTTTAACTACCTACATACCTTTCATATACTTAATTTTGCATAGTTATTGTGTGAAGTTGATGCTGAAAGCTAGACCATGTTAGAAGTCAGTTAACCTTATTTTAAAGATCTTGGAATTGTCCTGCATGTTGACATGTAAAGATCCATCCTTCTCTGAAACGTGGCAAAAAATGTGTCGCTTGTCCGAGTGCAATTATCAACATGATCAGGAGGGAAATAAGTGGAAATTTTTAACTTTTTTAGTGAAAATGCAGCTGTCATGTCAAAAATAGATCCTGAAACGTTTGTCTGTTAAACTCATTGGAAGTAAAAGTCTTTACCTCTGGAGGAGGAGCTGTTCCTTTGACAGAGTAAAGGCAAGAGACTGGGCAGTGTAACATGATGTGATGGTATCAACCCTACCTACCAGTGCCATGGTGGGGAACAGCCTTACTTCTGCATATGAAAGCTTCTCGAAATAGACCTTTTTGTGGGAGTCATACTAGGACTATTTGAAGCTTCCCATAATTATTACAATGTTAGTAAATATTACTGTGTTATAAAATTGATTAATATGCCTGCTAAATAGTTAAAAATAAATGTGTCATTTCCTGTAGTAATTGTTGGTTTTCTCTATTAAAGACTGATAAAGGATTTGACAAGGCTATGTTTGAAAACCAGATGTCAGTTATGAGAGGGCAGGTAAGGCTGCTCTTTCACATTTTTATGTATTTGTCTCCCTGTGTGGTTTGCTGTTGTTTGTTAGTTTGTTGGGTTTGTTTTTGTTTTTTTGGTTGGTTTTTTTTGATTGTTTGTTTTATTTTGTGGTTGTGGTTGTTTTTGTTGGTCGTGTGCTTTGTTTGCCTCTTGTTTTTTGTGCTTTGGTGTTGGGGTTTTTTTGTGGGTTTTGATTGGGTGGGCTGCCTTTTTTTTTTTTTTTTTTTTTTTTTTGAGCTACAAAAACTGATTCCAAAGATCTCCAAATAAAGATATTCTTGTCTGAGAGGACAGTTTCTTTCTAGATTTACTTCTTATTTTTATATAGGTGAGAGAGCAGAAAGTGTATAGTGATAATATAATTTATTTTTTTTTTAACAAGATACTTCTCTTACAGTAAAAGTGGGGTTTATTGTTTCCATAGGGTAGATGGGGGAGGACTTAATACCTAGATGTTCTTAAAAAGTATTTTTAGAAGGGAAATAGTGGAGGAGTCAAACTGGGATGGAAAATTTAATGGGCAATTTAATTATGTTCTGAAAAGAAATGTGACTTTATTTTAGAGGGTTGATTATTGAAATGCCTATCAAAAGATAGCAATGTTGAAATGGCAATGTTAGGTAATACAATTTCACCCTAGCAAATGTCAGAACCATACTTGGAACCAGTTATGCATTTCCAGGTGAGAAATGTAATGATAACTATTTTAACACTCAATCAAGAGAGTAGAGGGTTTTCTCCATCTTTGTGCTGTTTTAAAATTTAACATTGGTGTGATACACTGGAAAACAAGCTTTAGCTAAGAATAAATTACTTAGTTCATTGTAGGCATGAAACAGTGATTTGTGAAAAGGTAGGGGGATTGAGCTAGATGAATGAAGAGTTTCATTTGTCCTGAATTTATTGAAACTGACGTGTAACACAAATAGTTTAAAGCCAGACTTGCACAATTTCTGTATTTTCCTATATCAAGAAGTACCTTGTACACAAAACTGCAGCTCTGCTTAGTCAAACATAATACCAGTTAACAGTAGTTACATGTGGTTGCTAAAAGCCAACACACTGTACTTATTAAATTGAATTGTAGGAATTATTTCTGAAATACCTTTTCAGAGAAGTTAGTGCAGTCACTGGAAGGTCTCTTCTGAAGTATTTATTGATCTTACTGTGCTAAGTAGCTTTTCTTTTGTGATGAGACAAATGTCTACAGGTAATCTGTTACTTAACAAAAAGCTTAAGGAAAAAAACATGATCTTTGTAATTATGTGAGATCTAGAAAAGGCTGTCCAGTATTCCATTATAAAAGCTACATCTGGACTCTTTCTTGGCACAATTTCCCTGGAGTGGATTTCAGCAGAGGTTTGGTTTTGTTTTTCAAATCTTTCTCTAGCTATAGGAGAATGTTTCCCCGTGGGAGATGTCAAGTTTTTCAGTCATGGAGACAATGAGTTATTCTTGGATGTCATTGGAAATAGATCACCACATGATGCATTTTAGCACTTATTTTAGACGTGCTTTTTGTGTAAAACCAAAGTAAGTTACGAATACATTATAGAAGAGTTGACTCTAGATCACATAATAATGGGTTCATTCAGTTAAGATAAATTTGCAGGATAGCAAAAACATCTGCATTTACATCTTAAAACCCCAAAACTTTAAGGATTAGTCATGAATGTGCAGAATGAGCTGGTTATCAGTCACACAAGAAGAAAGGGGTGTTGTGCAGGGGGGAGAAAAGGCTAGATATTAAGGATAATGTCATCATAACTAAATTAAATGTTTGCCTTAGTTTTCAGCAGAATAACATTGAATGTGGAGAAAATTATTCAGGGCAGCTCATGAGCACTGAAATTGTGGAAGGAAGCTAAGATTCCTGATGGCTAAGGACTGAATTTAGATCTCAGCACTGGGTTTGATTTGGGTTAATACCATGGCTTTATATCTTCTGATATGAAAATAATTGGTATCTAAACTTTTGATAGATCTATGCTAAATAAATTATGATTTCTTATTTGTAGGTTGGTTGGAGGGTTTTTTTTGTCATTGTTTTGGGGTTTTTTTTTTTTTAAGTGAAATACTTTCAAGAGAGGTGCTAAATGTAAAATACTCGTAGATCTTTTTCTCTAGCATTTTCTAAAAATGTGGGGAGAATTGCATGAAATAAAAAAATAACTGAAAGGTAGTCTGATAACAGTAGGCTGTGATGTTACCAAATAACATTTCTACTTGCTGTAGAGGATCTTTTAAAAATAATCTGACAGTGGAATCATCTACAGAGTTGATTTGAGTGGCATGTAAATTTATAAGCCTGTTAGCCACCATTTTTTTAACCTTACTTTTTTTTTATTCTTTTAGATACTGAACCTCACTCAGGCATTGAAGGATGAAAAAAGTCCCATTGAGCTCGTTCAGATGCCACGAGTGATTGTGGAGAGAAGCAGCACTGGAAGCCAGAGCCGCATTGTTCATCTGAGCAACGCCTTTACACAGACCTTCCATAGCAGGAAACCTTTCTTTTCCTCCTGGTAGCTGCACAAACGTGTGGCAAGAGTAAGTTTCTCTTTAGAAAACTGTGGAAAGGCTCTGCAACAACCTACTCTTGCTGTATACCAAGAGCTCTGACTGCTGATGCCTCAGAACTGAAATTCTAAAGACTTCAGGAATGTATTTTGAATGTAATAAGTTTACGATTTTTGTGTCAAAATTGTAAATGCTTATGTCAGGGAATGAGAAGAACTTGTCCATACTGTATTTTTATAGACTAAATTAATGTATTCTGAATAAGGGAAGATACACCGTTTGCATATATGGAGAAATTACTTTTGAATACAACAGGAATTCCTTTTGTTTAATATAAGTGTGAGAAACTAGACACTTTTTTAATATGGTCTTTAAAAAAAAATCCAGAATGTTATATTTGATTGGGAAAGTGTATTTCCTGGAAATTTCTTCCTGATATTTTGAGCTGTTTATAGATTTTTTCATAGGCTAGTTACTTGAACAGTCATGCACTAAAAAAAAATTGTTATAAAAAACAAACCCAAACAAACAATAAATCCAACAAAAACAAACAAACAAAAACCAAACCACAAACCCATTCTGTCCTTGATAAACAAGTGAAAGAAAGGGAGAAGAGGAAAATTGCTCCAGGTAGGTTTGTTTTTTTTTTTTTGTATGTGAGGACCAAAAATACTGAAATAGTTGAAATACAGCCAAACTCAACCAGAATGAATACACACAGTTCCTACTGTGACAAAATAAACTGGGTGTACGTTTCAGAGTTTTGAAGTTTCACCTGTAGCTTTTGGAATTTGTATATTTAAGCACATGTATGGGAATTTATATTTCTTTATAGATCCATCACAACAGAAGAATTGCACCCAGTTATTAAAGGTTTGTTTTGCCATATGTGTCTAAATGTGTTCATCAGTAGTCACGAGAGTGTTTCTGCACTATTAACAACAGAAGCACTAATGTGCTCATCACCAAGCCAGTCTGCCTTCTAAATTTCTGTCTAAACATGTTGTTAGTTTTTTTTGACTGGAAGAATCCCAGACTATAATGCACAGAGACTTCTTATCGTTCCCTTGGCACTGTCATGCTCATCTGCCAGCTGCCATTTGCATTTTTGTTTAAGTTACATAGTTTGAGACTTGGTAGTCATGTGACTTATGTAACATAGTAAATATTTTTATTTTGGTAATTTGGACAGTTAAGACTGGAATGGGAGGAAAAAAATTGCTGCTTTTGTGGAACCTTCAGTATTTCAGACATTGCTGTATTTTGTAATTCTGAGCAATACTATTGAACTAAAAAATGAAACGGTTGTATTTTATATAACTGACTGGATGTGAATATTTATGTAGCATGTCAACAATTCGCAGTTAACTGAAACGTTTAAGCCTTAAATGTAAAACTCACTGTACAGTGGAGATCAAAATAAGATGAAATGACCACCTTTATAAACTTTCCCTGATTATTTTTATCCAGTTTATTAAAAAATTAAAGATAGTGTTTATGTGCCAGAAATATCTACTGAAGAAAATAAATGTCCTTGTCTAAAATGCAGGGCTTGAGGCTCACATGTCTTTTTTGTGCTGCAGTCAGTAGCCTCTGATTTCGCTTTGCCCACCCCCAACGCCCCCAGTCTGGACCTGGACCCCGTGGACGTCTGCTCCCTGGGAGATGAGGCCACCGAGGCGCTAGGGGGCGCCACAGGGCGGGCAGCGCCGCTCCTGCCTGGCGGGTCCCGTCGCGGAGCGAGGGCTGCCGGGAAGAGGTGGTGACATGGAGACCAGGGGCGCGGGGGCCCCGGAGGCCCTGTGCGGGCCGGGGGCGGGCGGGCTGGTGCTTCTCGGCCTGGCGCCCGGCGCTCCCAGTTGTCCACACGGTGAGCCGCGGGGCGAGGGGGCCGCTCGGGCAGGATGTGGGTGCGGCCCTGCCGAGGGAAGGAGCGGGATCGGCCTGGGCTCCCGCTGGCCTGACTGAGGGGGCCCTCGGCGGGTGGGGGGTTACGCATCTCCCTCAGCGCCCTTGTTACCTTTCGCACCTGCTGTACCCTTTCATGAAACTCTGCGAGGACTATGGTTTTTACAGGAGACTTTATTCGGGAAGCGTGACGCTTTTCCTGAAGGCTTTAGAACAGATCTGTTGGGTGTCCCATATGTCATTCTATAACTACACTCGTCCTTTAGGTCCTGCTCTTCTATTTGTAAAGACCGGCCACGGAAAAGAGGAAGAAAGAAGATTTTATGCTTGTTCAGCTTGTAGGGGTAGAAGAGATTGTAATTTTTTCCAGTGGGAAGATGAGAAGGTAAGAGAGTACTGCTTATGACTGTGGCAAATATTTGGGATAGTTGTTTGGGGTTTTTTTATTTATTTTATTTAACAGAAATTTGAAAAAAAAATTATGGAAATTCATGGCAATTTCTCTTCTTTAAACTCTAATAATTTATATCTAGCAGAGCATTTACTTCTGTCAGGAGGACAAGTTTCAAGTATAACTGTTTTGAGCAAAAAGGGCATATCTCACTGTATTGCCAAAATACTTCTATGTTCAAGTTAGGATGTTTGCTGATACTATGCAGTGTTGAACAAAATAGAAGAGATGATCTCAATATGTCCTTGTCTTCTATGATTAAGACAGATAAAATCTGGTGGATCGAGGCAAACGGTGGGATATACTAATCAAAGAGATGGTGGGGATCAGCATGATGCTCAGTCTCAGAATAACTGCAGCAATTTCTCTTCATCCAAAGAATTTAGGACAGATAATTAATTGTAGGATAACAAATCTGTGATCAATAAGTATTCACGGAGATTTTGCTGTGGATTTTGTTCACTGAATTTTGTGTTAATTTTTCTGTTTCCAAATTAGTATCTTGTGTAACGGTCATTGTCCTTCGCAGGTTGGCAGGCTGGAATGTAATTGGGTTCATAAACAGTTCATTGCTGTTCTGGTTACTGCTGAACAGTTGTATAAAGAGAAAATGAGGTGGTTAATCAGTTGTGTAGTTTTAAGTGGTACTCCTAGGGAAATATGGTTTTGAATGCCACTTGTATCTGGGTGTCTTCTGTTGAAATGTACTAGTCTTCCCTTTAAACAAATCAGTTCCGTAAGTTCTGTACATATGTCTTGAAACTCTTATTAGCTGGGAAGCCATAATTGTATCTTGTGGAAGCAGAGTAGAAGATTTAGAGAAGAGCTGCCATGCTTTTAAAATAATAGCACACAAAAAGCTTGGGCAGCATTTCTACTGTTATCAGTTGTTCAGGATCAGATCATGGTTCTTCAGAAGGAATGCAACTGCTATCTCCACGATCAACCTAGGCTGGGGGATGAGGTGATAGGGAGCAGCCCTGCAGAAGAGGACTTGGGAGAAGCAGGACATGAGCAGCCAGTGTGTGCTTGCAGCACAGAAGGCCAATCCACCCTGGGCTGCATCAGGAGCAGTGTGGCCAGCAGATGGAGAGAGAGGATTCTGCCCCTCTGCTCTGCTCTGGTGAGACCTCACCTGGAATATTGCAGCCAGCTCTGGAGCTCTCAGCACAGAAAGGACATGGACCTGAGGGAGCAGGTCCAGAGGAGGGGCATGAAGATGATTACGGGGCTGAAACACCTCTGCTATGGGGACAGGCTGAAGGAGCTGGGGTTGTTCAGCCTGAAGAAGAGAAGGCTCAGGAGGCACCTTATTGCCACCTTCCAGTACCTGAAGGGAGCCAATAAAAAGACTGGAGAGAGCCTGTTTACAAAGGCCTGTAGTGAAAGGACAAAGGGCAGTAGTTTTAAATTACAAGTGGATTTAGATTAGAAATAAGGAAGACATTCTTTACCACGAGAGTGGTGGACACAGGAACAGGTTGCCCAGGGAGGTGGTGGAGGCCCCATCCCTGGAGACATTCAAGGTGGGGCTTGAGAAGGCTCTGAGCACCCTGCTGTTGTTGCAGATGTCCCTGCTCTCAGCAGGGGGGTTGGACTAGATGACCTTTGTCGGTCCCTTTCAACCCCAGACGTTTCTGTGACTCTATGCTGGCATGCATTGATGGAGAGTACACCTCTCTCTGTCAGCGTTATAATGATGCTTTCAGTTTTTCCAAGAATATTACATGTGGTAGAAGAATGAAGTTTTTGTGATTTTGCATAGTTTAAACTCACAAGGAAAGACTTGTTTTGCAGCATGCCTCTGTGTTGCAGTCATGCATGTTCTTCTGAAACAACAATCTAAAGAATGTGATAGTCTTTCTGTGCAGAGTAACTAAAGCATGAGATATTTGATGCACTCAAATATTGAGATTTAATGTACAGTAGGGAGCTGCAATATCTGTTATTTTGTAATTTTTAATACATAAATTTTACAGGTGTCAGAAACTAGGCTTGCAGCACGTGAGGAATATAATAGAAATCATCAACCTTCTTTTACACACAGACAGAATGTGGAAAGGTATTGCTATGTGTATTTTCTTATGTATATTTTTTTCAGTAGAAAACAAGTTTAGGTACTCTGAATATAAATAAAATTTTCTGGAATATTTAAAATATGAAAAAATGACATAGGAATTTGGAAAAATAAGAACTGGTAGATTGCAATGGGAAAATAGCATGAAACACCTAATTAGTACAGCATGTTTTCCACCCTGGAACTGTTTTGTTGTTGGTTTGGGGGTATTTTTTCCCTTGATTGGTTGGTATGTGTAGTAGTTCTTATGTCAGTGCTCACAGTGGGCTAACAACAGGTCAGTAGCAGTTTCAGGTCAAAAAATTATTCCTGACTTCAGTGTGCAAAAGTAACAGGCTTAACAGCATGAAAAGAAGCAAGTGGAATAGAGTAACAAAGAATGCCTGAATTTTGTGTATAAATATAGAGGACTGCTTCCTGGTAGTTGATATGGAGTCTTCACTCTGTAATCCAGTTATTTTATGGGAACTCAATACTCTTTGGCCAGCATATTATGCTTTTTCAAAGCATCCTTGGAATATTTTTTCATCAATATTACTTCACTTGTAGATAGTGAAGTTTTGCAGGAGGACCTTAAACTACATCACTTGTTTATGTGTCTGAAAAAAATATGAAATCCCCATCATAGCTCTCCCCTTCCTGTCTTACAGAGGCTTTTTCAAAACTTGTTCCCTATTGTCTTTTGTATTTCAAGGTACAACAGTTTTATTCTGTTGCCACCATCAAAGAGGAGGTTTTGCCAGGAGTGCCAACAATTGCTGTTGCCAGCTGAATGGGAAAACCACTCGAATCACCAGTTTCTGTGTGATATCTCCACTGCCCAGTTAAAAACTCCCAGTCACCTTCTGTATCCACTGGAGAATAAAAAAACAAATGCACAGTATTTATTTTCAGAGAGAAGTTGCCAGTTCCTCTTGGATCTTATCAGTGATTTAGGATTCAGGCGAGTGCTCTCAGTGGGAACACCCAGGTATGTCAGTGATGTCTGTCACACTTTCAGATAATATTTCTCATATTTAAATAATCAGGGATTCTCCGATGTACTTTAGTTGGCTAGGATTATCCAGGCATCTAGTGGAGCCTTGCTTTGAGCTCCTAAAACAGAGAAGACTGAGGCTTCACTGCAGATAACACACATACACGCTGAAAATGGCCTGCTTTTGTTTCCTACAGAAGTAACAACGAGTTTCTTTGTTATGTTGAGTGTGTGTTTGTTTTATTGATGGTGATTCAGTAGGCTCCACTGACTTTCCATCTTCTAAAACTAAAACATTTTCCTAAATTTGAATATTAGCCAAATGGAATAATCCAGATTCACATTACTCCATTTTATCTGTTTGGTTTTAGGTTTAGTAAAGTACCAGGCATTCTTGTCTTGCAAGATAATTTCTGAAGGCAATGATTATGTGTTAAAATTTTTGCTTCTACTTTAGCAAATATTTATTTTTGCTTGTACTTTAGGCTTCATGAAATGATCCGGTCAAAAGCATCACAGCAAGAAGATTTCAGGGTTAGAAGCCTTCTGCTAGATATTGATTTCAGGTAGGTTTTGACAAACATCTGTACTAAGAGTATGTACAAAGATTTGTGTTCTTATTACTTTAAAAGACAAATATTGGTTGTTTTCCCTTTCCTGTGCGTGAATTTCTGTTCCTGTCCCCACACACAAATCACATCCAGTTTATCAAAAAAAAAATTATACTTGATAATTCCCAGTAACAGTAGATGTTTTCATTAATCAGAACCCAAAGATGTTTCTCTTAAGGCCTTGTTTTCACTTTAAATGCCTCTTGGGGCAGGCAAGAAGTTGTTTTATACTTTTCTAAAACTTATTTTACAGGTATTCACAGTTTTACACAGAGGATGAATTCTGCCACTACAACATGTTTAATCATTATTTTTTTGGTGGAAAGGTAAGGTCAGATATTTCTTTGGTGCTCTGTAAAGTACATGTTGATGATACAGAATTTTGTAAGGAAGTCTAGTCTAGTAGAAAGCAGCTGTCATGAGATAGAAGTGGTCAGCAGTAACTGGAAATCAAAGAAGAACAATGCCTCCTCAGTAATACTCTCCCACTTGATTAAAAGATTAAGTTGCTCATTAAATTTGTATTAACTAGTGGTCCTCTACACACTTTAACTGTTCCTTCTATTAAAATGACAATTTGGTGTGAGTTGTTGCCTTATGCAACAAAATTAATTGGATGGATGCCATGGACTTGTTCATTGGTACCTAAGGCAGGAAGGGAGAGGAGTGTTTTCTGATTTATTCCAAGTAAGCAAGGTGAAAAGGTTAATCTTGTTATCATAAAATGAAGATGCCTTATTGTAATGGTTAAAGAAAATGCTGAAATTCTGGTTTATTTTTAAATGTCACTTTAAGTGACTAATTGTGATTTTACTGGGAAACCTGCAGCTGTGGTAGGACATGTATAGTACCTTTGTACAGAAAATCACAGTGTAATCCAATTCCAAACTTTAATTCTAAATATTTATCCCAATAGTATGCTCACTTTTTGTTCTTACTCTGCCATTATTAATAATCCAACACTGATTTGTACAAACACATTTATTGCAAGACCTTTCATGCTGTGTAGACCTGTCACACTGTTCCAAATTTTTTTTTCCATTCTAAAGGCTAGTCTTGTATGGGATCTTGGAAATTTTAAAAGGACTGTCTAGAATAAAATGATAATTTATTTTTAAATGTTTCTGATCTGTTATTTTTTGAGGTTTTTCTTATTTTTCAATTAAAATAGAAGACTTTGTTCATCTGCATTGTAAGCATTGTAGTGTTCTTTTCAAGGTGTACACAGCTGACAGCTGTCATGGCACTGCATTGCACTTCATTCATGGGGTGAACTTCAGGGCTTTTGAGTGCACATTAGTGTTAAAAATCTGGTTTTGGAATTCAATAGAATTTAAGTAATAGATAAGACTGCAGAAGGCAATTTCCTTTAATACTAGTGCCCGGGTTGGATTGCTCTAAATGGAACACTGTCTTTTTATACCCAGTATGGATTCAGTCGGTTTTCAGTGGACTGAAATTTTTTTTCCCCTTAGTTTGATAACACTTTACAGAATAAAGCTAAAGTTAGAGGGCATAAATAAAATGTGTCCTGAGCCTTTGATGAATAAGCTTTTTTCCAAGTTAAGTCAGTACCCTTAGGAAGAAGACCATCTAGGAGTCTGGAATTGCATCTGACCTTGATGCATTATATCTAACTGAACAGGGCAGTTGTTTTCAGTTCTTCAAATCTAGTTGTTTTGTTTTTAAATGCTTTTATATGTTTTTAAACAGAAGAGGAAATGCACCTCCTCAAGAGGAAATAACTTCCATCTTCGAAGTTGAAATTTCTAAAATAATAATTCTACTGGCAAACACAATGTTTTTACAGTCCTTGAATCTGTATTTCTGAAATTAACCTCTGTTTCTTACAGGCTGCACATGAAACTTGTAGGAAATTTTTGCATCAGAACAATGGTGAAAGAGTCATTATGGTAACTGATCCCCCATTTGGAGGCTTAGTGGAAGCACTGGCTTCCAGTTTTAAAAAACTGATAGCAATGTGGAAGGAGATGGAAAAAGAAGATGTGTGTTACAGTGAGATCAGAGGTGGGTTGAGCTGTAACATCACTGTCAGAAAAAGTGCCTTTTAAAAAGTTGGTGATTCTTGGGTAAATGTGAACACACTCATAACTTCTAAAGATGAACTTCCAATATGCTCTCTTAAAACTTTCAGTTTGATAATACTGAATTCTCTGAGTCACCCTTACAAATTCTTACAATTATTTTTTTTTTACAAACCTACTTTGCATGTAAAATGAACTTAAAAGGTAGAGAAGAATAAGTTACCAAACCAGCAGTATTTCTTACCAACCTAAGAGGGTGACGAGTTGTTACTTAAGTGGAACTTACAGCTCCTCACATGTAAAATAGCACAAAACTTTGTCACACAAAGGAATTACTTATGCCCTGTGTGACAATACATATATATGTTTCTATATGGGTTAGAGATCATTTGAGCAAACTGGACATCCACAAGTCTATGGGCCCTGATGGGATACACCCACGAGTGATGAGGGAGATGGCAGAGGT
>JAOEGS010004929.1:0-40462 GCA_025447755.1 Corythornis vintsioides | reverse complement strand
TCTCTAGTCTGTCCAGGTCTCTCTGGATGGCAGCACAGCCTGCTGCTGTGTCAGCCACTCCTCCCAGTTTGGTGTCAACCAAGAAGATCTAGTGGTTTGACTGGTAAGTCTCCTAGAGACACTGCAAGGATGACCAGAGAACCCAAGACTCACATGCACCACCTAAGTTGTGTGTTTAAGCCCTCAGCTTGTGAGCCTTCAATCAGTCTTCCTCAAAGTTCTGGCAGCAAGTTCTCTCACACCAGAGATATGAGTAAAGAAGAGCTTCAAAAAATAAATGATTAATGAGTTGGGGTGTATTGATAGGCAACTCAAGAGTACATTATGTACCTGGCATGCAGTGACACCCTGGAACTAGATGAAAGCCACGTCTGCAGCACACCACACAACCACCACTCTACAGCAAGCTTCCTTCTGCCATCTCCTTCCCTATGGGATAAGCACTTTCTACTTCTCTTGACATGACACAAAGTACTAAAAGTGAAATTATCTCCCTCTCTCTGCTGCTGATGCACAGCAATGGTTTATGTCAACAGCAGTTATTTGACAAGCTGCACAAAGGTTTAAAGCCCCAGATACTGTATATGCAAACTGAAGAGATGTATCCCTGCATCTTCAGTCATGCACACATCAGAAGGGGCAGTGGCACAGAGTTAAGGAGATCAGCCTAATCCTGGGATTTTCCACAAGGATTGGCATATTCACTCAGACTCTGCTTTCACAAAGCCCCCCACGGGCATGATACAGTAACTACTGGAGCCCAGAGAACTCCTCCTTTCCTCCAGCCAAGTGAGCTGTTTCTCTGCAGTGCTCTGATGCAGAACAGAGCAGCTTGGGACTCCAGCCCTGCAGAGTAAACTACAGCTAATGCAAATTCTAATGCACATTTTCTCCTCTCTCCCCACTTAACCCTCTATTAGGGACGTAAAAAAAAAAGAGTTTAAAGGTAAGGTTTGTTTTAGTGAAAGTTAGAGAGGAAAGAGACTACTGTGCTGGGATGAATGACTTGGAATTGAACCCAGTTATCCCCATATGCCCGCTCCAAGTGTCTCAGAGTTATTCTCATCTCTCTGCCTTAGCTGCCAATCTGTAAAACATCTTAAGACCTGCTGTTTTCCACTTGTCCACCTTGTCTTTTGAGACTGTAATTCTTCAGAGTTCTCTTATATTTACCTAAGTTTAAAAATAAAAAAATAAAATCCCAAACCCATAACAACTCTCCCCTACTCACCTTTTCACATTTCTGGTTTGTTTTTTACTAAGTTTTGAATAGGACATATCCATGTAGATGCTGTCCAGATGTCACCCATGCGAAGCCACTGAGCAAGATCCCAGAAAGATGCAGCACTAACACCAGAGCAGGAAATTTCTGAAGTGGGAGAAAAGCTGCAGCTACTGCCAGCTCCCTGTCCTGCTCCTTTGGGAGCAGGAAAAAAGGAAAAGATCCCATCTCCACAGTGACCACCACCCCTAGAGACTGCAGCAGCCAGGCTGAAGGTGACAGTTCTCTATGTCAGAGAAAGGCAGTAGTGGAAGATCAGAAGCTCTGGTAAATTTTCTGCAAAAGAGAACTTCCCTGAGAGTTTTGTTTTGATCAACATTACTTCTGAGCATTTAAGCTGATGCTTGGGGGGGAAAAAAAATGGGAGCTCTACACCCTAAAAAAGCCATCATTTTTATGTAACATACCAGGAAAACATAGTCCACTATTTTTCTGATCATTTGTTTTCTTCAGCCTTTCCAGTCTCCTGGATCCTCCTGCCTGTTTGTCCACGTCCTGTGCTCTGTTTCATATCTAAACTAAAGCCCAGGCACAATGACAGCACAATGAAGCCTTGATCAAGCTCTCTGAGCTCTACTGTAAATACATCAGATAGGATGAGATCTTCCCATTTGCCCTCTATAAGCTCTGGATCAAGTCCAGGACAAAGAGAAGTTTATTAATGCACACACATTCCTACTGGCCTTTGAGCTCTTTGGCAAAAAATGTTTTCAACAGGCCCCTGTAGAGACTGAATGAGCAGTATTCAAATATTTACATCGAACAACAGAGTTAATTACACTTCAAGACATTAGTAAGATTCACTTTGCTGCAACCTCAGCAACATACTGCAGCAAAGCAGCAACATAAACCATTTTCCACAGTCTGAGGCGGGCAGCTTTCCATCTGGGTTTCAGCTAAGGCAGGAATGTTTCTGTCTACAATAGAACCTCACTAATCAGCACTTCACTAATCCACACATTTTATTAACTTCGCCAAAAGCCTCACAACCTCTCCCTGCCCCTCAGCAAAGATTTAATAGCAGAGACCTCAAGCAAGGTCTTTCATTATCAAAACACATTTTTTTTAGGTAAACGTTACGTGCATTTGAGTCAGATATTACAAAGCAATTTGATAAATAATTTGAGCAAAACTGGAGTTGCCAAAGTCAGAGCCAAATCTTATGCATATCTGGACAAGAAAACCCAAGGCAACTTGAAGTTGAATCTACAACAGGACATTTTATCAAAAACCACTTAATCCTTAGTATCTCTCAGGATTTGGTCCTTTGTGAACAAAATAACATGCACAAATGAAATTTACATCCTTCTAAGTTAACACTACATTTGCCCACTTACTTACTGGCTCACAAACTCAGTAACTTTCAAAGAAGTCTCCCTCCAGCCACTTTTGACACTTCATTCTTCCCTTCACAAAGCAGCCTGCATCCTTTAAATGTAAGCCAACAGAAACGGCAAAGCCAAGAAAAACATTTAACTACACACAGGAATGAAAAGCTCTGTCCATCCCAGTGTCTTAGCTCTGTGTTTAGCAACTGTTTGCCTCTCTCTCCCCTAACCATTAGCACTTAAAGTTTACAGCTATGGCAGCTTCATTTTTCAAGCCCACCAGATATTATCCACATCCCATCCTTAAAAATGAAACTATATGACAGCACACCATTTATTATCCTTCCATTTCCAAGGACATTTTTAAACAAGTGAGAAGATAACCAAATATACTGACTTACTGGATTTTTTTCTTCCTCATCAATTATGCTTACTATTGATATACGATATGAATAATACAATGTATAAATTATGTACATGCATTTATAGAGGAACATAAGGGAAATTTATATACAGAAACCCAATAAATTGGTATCGATCCATTTCTACATTTTTGTATGAAATATTTAACACCACACAGGAGAGAATGCCATTTCAATTCTACAAATGTTATTTCATGACATCTATTGCTTTTCTGACTTTTTAGTTGTAATTTTTTAAGACTCAATAAATTAATTTTAGAAGCATGAATAAGTACATCCACAGTTTCCATTATTTTCTTCATTCCAGCAAAAATATTATAAAAGCCACCTTCATCTGTGAGCAACAGGAAAAGAAAAATCAAACACAGAACTTAACAAGTTCTTACTGTGTATTATTATGTTTGGAAACGGAGGAAAAAAGAAATTGGTTTTACTTTATATATTTTAAACAGTGTATTGCTAGAGTTTTCTCCACAGGGTTTAGTCAAGACCCTTACAAGAAGTGATGTAGCAGTGCTCCTCATGGTACTGACCAGCATGTGAGACAGAAGAGAGTGAATGGCTTCAGCCATCGATGTTTTCTCAGTCTGGCTTTTCAGATCAGCCTGAATTGGAAATCCATAGCTACTGAAAGCTGTTCATACTGCTAAATAACTTGTGAATGTCTCTTTTCCATCACATAGGCTTTCAAAACCCCAGAATTCGCACCTGCACGGGGTCTCAAACCAGCCAAGCACTGAATTTGCACAAAACCAACCATCAGAATGAAGGAATACACAAATAGAAGCTTTTCTCTCACAGAAATTAAACAGAACAGTGGATCAGAGACCATTGTTTTCCAAAATACCCAAAAGGGGCTGGTCATCCCTTTAGAAATTCACCTAAAAGATATATTTTTTTTCCCCAGGAAATGCTCTCATTGCCCTGGCAGTCACTTGGTGGGACAGTGAACACTGAACCAGGGATCTTGCCCAGTGCACTTAGGCTATGACCAGATTCACATCTTAACAAACTCACCTCCCCTCAGCTTTCCTGGTATATAACAGTGCCAGCATTCACAGGTTCTCTTTGGAGTGCCAGGCCACAGCTCCAGGCAAAGACATGACATAGACCCTGTACAGTCTCCTGGAGAGACAAGGGCAATCCTCCCAAACGGGTGGTGCACAGAGGGGGAAGGAACCTGTGGTCTCTCACATTCAATCCAAAAGCTTCCAACACCTCTTCTTCACAGGCCATCCCCTGTGCTGCTACAGCCCAGAAGAGCACAGTCTTGGTGCATTTAACAAGCTCTTCCAGAGAGCACATCTTCCAGTGAGCCTCTGGTGGTCAGAGAGTAGCTGCAGGTAGATATAGCCAGAGAACAGCCCATCAGCTTCACCACTGCCATTTGGCTCTGGGCTCTTCAAAATGCTGTTTCCTCAATGTAGCAAAGTCCAGATGGATATATCAAAAGCAGGGTTCTTCCAAAGCTCTAGGCCCTGGCAGCATTCCTAGCTGCAGATACATTGTGATGGATTTCCAGCAAGTAGTGCCACAAGCCTCAGGAATATAATAGTTTATGTCTTTAATCTTTTAATCATCTAACCATTTATGACACAGATTTTGATGAATAAAATTACTCTCCTAAAGAATACAAGAAACTCTGATGAACCATAACTTTAAGTGAAACCAGTAAGTGTAATTCTTGTACCAAGTAGTAGCTTTGACCAAATGTTTGCTCAGTATCATCATGTATTATCCAAGTCAGGATTTCTGTTCAGTCCTGGCCATTAGCTCAGAAGGTCAAAACTGGAAAATACTGCATTGCATTTGAAGAGCTGAATATACTTCTGTCCTTGAGATTTAAAGCAGCATTGAGATGTTCAGACTTTCTAATCCAATACTCCCCTTCACCTCTACTTGAGTGACACTGGAAAGACAGGATCTTTGCATCACCAGTGGCAAGATCCACACACCCACTTGCACATCATCCTCAGCTTCCCACTGGTGGTTACTGGAGGATATTTTTATTTATTCAAATAGGTGCCCAGCAAAAAACCCACCTCACCAGAACAGACATGATACTGGGGCAGGCTTTGACTTGGCACATCTTTATCAGTTACCCCCAAAGCCTGTGCAGTCTTAACTGTGGAAAACTACTCTGCTCACTGACTCTTCATTTGAGCTGTATTTAATAACAACATCCATTTAACATATACTGCTCGTGGGGAAAAAAAAAAAAAGGTCACAAACAAACAACTCTTCTGCATGAGATGGATATGCACAAAGCTACATCACCAGGATCTAAACAGAGAACAACTCGTTCTCCTGATTTAAACTTAATCCCAAGTATCCCTTTTAAGAAGGCAAACGTTCTTTTCCCAGGCAGAAAGAACAGAGGGTACTTGATAGCAAGTCTGCTCAAGCTTTGGAGCAGCAAGAAATCCCTTCTTAATGGGTTGCCTTCAACGTCTTCTGAATTTAGGTCACCTGATCTACCCTGGCATGGGCTCCTCTCCTCTCCTCCTTGCTGCTTTGCTTTCTCACATCTGCACTGTCACAAACACAGGTATGGAAGAAACTCCCTGTTTCTTAGGAAGCACAGAAACTTTCAACAGACCAGGCTTACATCAGAGAACGAGGGAATACTTCCCTGATCTGCTGAAACCACAGGGGAGAACGTCACTTTGTAACCTCAGCTCAGCAGCAGGGACCAGTGTGACAAAGCCTTCTAAGGCAACCTGCTTTTGCACACAGCAGGAGAAACACCCTGCACTGGTACACCTCTGGCATGACCATCCCAATCAACTTCAGTGCATGTGGTGTGATGCACGTGGCAGAGAGAGTTCCTCTGGCAAAGAGGCATCTAGCAGCCCCATGTAAATGTTGTTAAGTAGAAAATGAAAACAAAAATGCATATACAGATTATTTCTTATTTGAAACCATCAACCAATGGATCTGAGAAACTTGCAAGCTCCATTTTCCTTCTGAGAAGCTCCTAAACCCATCTCTCCCACTTGACAGATTACACCCCATTTGTTCTCACTACTCCAAATCCATTGTAAGATTTCAGCTAAATTTAGGCCAAGGCAGGATGCCAACACCATATTCTGTGTGCTGCCAAACAAGCACACAAACACCTACCAGAAACATGCACAGCATTTATATAAACATACGTACACATACAAACTCACTTTATAAACAGAGGCAGGCCACACCTCAATCTTCCAGTCTGCACAGAGATCCAACTCCTACACCACTGGGAATTTCAAGAT
Organism: Corythornis vintsioides; assembly: GCA_025447755.1. NCBI lineage: Eukaryota > Metazoa > Chordata > Aves > Coraciiformes > Alcedinidae > Corythornis > Corythornis vintsioides. The sequence continues at coordinate 34,176 of JAOEGS010004929.1, read as the reverse complement.
ATGTTCAAACTTGAAGTCAATCCTGGGTGTGCTTTGACCTCTGAATTTTTGGGCCCAAGACAGATCTGAACTTGCACAGAAAGGTTTCACAGATATCTTCCCAATCTCAAAATCAGACCTAATATTTGAAAGAACCAATTTATCAATAATAGCCAGCAAAATAGTCACAGCATTCCATGTAAATACAAATTAACAACCTTTGGAACAAAATTGTTTGATATTTGTTATTTTTATAAAAGAATTTATTAATACCAAAAATGAGGAGAGACCCAGCAGACCTAATAAAATCAGTCTTAGAAGACATTATAAAATTCATTAGGTCTTTGTCTCCACCTACTGTATGGAGGAATAATACTCATAACTTCTTGAAGGATCAAGAAAAATATATTTATTACCTTTCTTGGTATAAAAACCATGTAACTATTCTAAATAGATCACAGCACTTCAACATTTACCAATTGTTACAACAGCTGCTGTTAAAGACCTAACACTGAGACAATCACAGTGGCTTCTCTTAATTAAAAAGTAGAGATCGTTAGCCCGTATTTGGAACTGGCAACTGTTACTGTTTTATGATACACTCTTCCTTTACAGTAAGAAGGTTTTGAAATAAAAGAAACTGTTCAAAATAACTGATGAAAATTTAAGAGGTGATTTGGAAACTTCCTGAACAGGAATGAAAATTAAAAGTCTTCATAATATTTACTTCAATTTTTTTTAATGACCAACAATTATATTTCCAAAAACCCCTGGGGGATTGCAGCTGAGACCTGCAGAGGCCTGTGAACTCTCTCAGGTGTAAAGACAAAAAGAATTAAACAAAACACTCTTAATTAAAACTGTCAATCTGTCAAAATCTGAAAGAGATTACAGAGAACTCTGACCTAGGTTGCTCTGTACTTTGCACTTCCTAATTTGCCCAAACACAACACAGGTTATGAGCTTCATCTAAAGACAGCCCTTTCCTGCTATTTTACCACTCCTGACCAGTTTGTTTCTTTCCTACCTGTGACTAAATTTCTGTACCATCAGAAGCTAAAATAAAGCTTTTCAGTGCTACAGACTTGGGAAGAATGGTGCCAGCCTCCACTTGAAGAGAAACTGGGGAAGCCCCGGGAGTCCATTAAAAACTTGATGGAAATTGTCAGGCTGAAGGCAGAGAAGCAGCCAAGCTGTACAGCAAGGGGGCACGGATGCACCCCAGGCAATTTGGTGGGTTTATTTATCCAAACCCCATGATGCTTCCAATCCTCAGAATGTGTTCAGGCAGCTGATTCAGAAGTGCCAGAAAACGGAACATTGGAACACAGTGGTGTTGGTGAAGGAGCTCTTTCAGCAATATTCCCTGCATGCACCCAAGCATGTACTTGTAAAGGTGCATATGGGAATCATTTTGTTCTCACAAAGAGCTATCTTGGCTGCATGCTGCAGAGCAGGGAGGGCTTTCTGCATTTGCTAAACTGTTTATGGGATTTAAATAACAAGTCTACTCTTGATTTGATATGAAAAAGAGGAGATGGATACTGTGCAATTTCAGATTTTAATCCCTTTCTTATCCATGTACAGAATCACATGGATTTTTCTTACTCCAGTACAGGGATCTTGCAGGCCAGATGGACCTAAGGAGAGCAGAAGCTTAAAAGAAACATCTCCCACTGAACTCCTCATAAACCTCAGGAAGGCTCATATAGTAACCACCTATATAGTGACTCTGAAATAAGTAGTTTCATATAAGGTGTAACAGATTTTATACACATATCCAAGCTGCAACAAGAGTTATATATTAAAGCTAATACTCTAATTTACTGAGCTCAGTGAGGAAAGCTGCATGGGAACAGGATCTCACCATGGGGTAATGTCCATCCCTTCACATGACAAGTAAGGGGTTGCATTTTGCAGTGGGCTCACAAAGTCCTGAAGCAATTGGCCAAGATGACAAGGGTGAGGCACCTGCAGCTTCAGGGGAGATGAGTCTTAATGGCTCAGTAATGCTGTATCTTGGCCACGGAAGTCATTCCTCCTTAACCTTCTCATTACTAGCCAAGGAGTACTCCACAGCAGAAACATGCAGAATGTGAGACCAGTTCCAAGAAGTGGCCACAAGCGACTCATACAATCACAACCATTGACTGCTTTCTCTTCAGAACCCACACGAGCCCCACAGCAGCTGTTAGAGCTCTACCCACAGCCAGTGGGTCACTGATCAAACTCAGCCAGTCAAGGGAGGCTCATCTCTGCCCTGCAGAATGGAAGGATATGGTTTTAGATTTAATCCAAAGATGCTGTGAAATAACAGCATATGTTCTGGGAACAGCTACGTTTCTGGCTTTTCCAACTCCTCGTGGCAACAAGTACCACCAACTAATGCATGCAAATTAAAAGCACTTTTGAAAGTTCTATTTGATTCTATTGAAAGAATGGGGAGAAAGGGATTCTTCTTTGAAGTGAAATGCACTGCAGTCTTGGAACTAAGGAAGCTTTGGTAACCATAGCAACGTTGTAATTTTCATTATCAATTTTAATAGATCATTAATTTGGCAAATCACAGACTGGCATTCAAGCTATTTTTTTTCCAGCAGATCCATGTTTTTCAATACATGAAGCTATTTAGCTATATAGATGTTTGCTAGCAGTGGCCTTCAAAGCACTTTACAACGTAGTCACCTTCCAAATACAATTTTCATATCAGCCCTGACAAAGAAAAGTTAAGTGGTTTCTACTTCTGTTATTGTCCTTCACAACTTTTTTTTTTTTTAAACCAAGTGAAATGTTTGCAAACATTCAGTCATTTTAGAAGACAGAACATGCAATGTTCTGTGGTGACTAACTCCTAAGTTGCTAAAAGCAGATGAAATTCTTGTCTTCCTAATCCAGTTCAATATACAAGTTATTTTAAATGTATGTAGCATATGGATAGAAAATTAATGAATAAAGCTGGTGCTGAGTTATGCTACATAGAATGCTATATCAATGAAATCCACCTCTAGTATCAGTTTTGTGATAGTAAAAAGGCACCAAATAGAATGAGAAAATATGTAGGTAAAAAAAATCATAAAATAAGAATCTGTAAACAGTAGCATTAAGACACAGTGAATTGATGTGTTAATGAAAACAGAAGTTAGTCTAATTAAATCATCCCTACAGCATCTAACAGCAAAGCACAGTGGTACACTTGCCTTTTTAGCAAAGCAAGAAGATAGTTAAAACTACTGGGCTGTTAACAAAAATTAACTCGAAATGTCATCCTGTCAAAAGTCACAGAAAAAAAAATGCTGTATCTTCAGTCCTACTTATTTTTTTAAGGCAAAGACTATTTATCTAGCCAGAAGCACCTATTCCTAGATTGCAGTCCTCACAAAGTGATGCAGTGAGATCCCTCGGGTGGAATTTTGGAACAGCCAAGAATAAAGAAACTTCTTTGTTATTATTAGAACATGGAGGATATTTGATAAGACATGGAGAAAACAGCTGTTGCCTACATCATTAAATACTGAATGGCCAAATAGAACCTGCACAGATTAATTATGGGAAGAAGAGCTAAAAATAAATATCCTCCTCACATCAGTGTAGTGTCTAAGGTAACACAGAAAGTACAGGAAAAAAATTATACAAGGCTCTCTGAACTAGAGAAAACAAAGCTCTCAACTCAATTAGATGAGGCTTCAATTAAAGAGCAAGTCATCAAGTCAGACTTGAAGCATTCTCCAATTGTAAAAAGGAGTAGTTACTGCACACTCTCTGCTTCTGTTCCCCATATTTACTGCATTTCAGCCTCTTCCCACACTCACTGCCAATACAATCCTCAGGTGCATTCTGCCATAATAGAGAACGTACTTTTTAGCTACCACCCATTTCTGGGTCTTAACTCTATGGGCAGAAACAAAAAATACAAAATTTAACTTCAGGAAGAAGCAGTTGCTATGTATACAAAAGAAAAAAAAAAAAAAAAAAAAGGCAAAAATCCATACAAAACTTAAAATTCAATAAGAAAGTGAAAAGCAAACCACAGAGATAAGCCCTGAAAGCAGAAACCCCCTCCTGCCAAGCCTCAAGGCTGGACTGTGGTGAAGCCAACGTTCAAGCTTCAGCAGTCTCCAATAGCAAGGTAAATGGAACTGAACTAAGCCAAACTTGAAAGGATATGTGGCAAACAAGGCTGTTTCCCAAGTTCCTGCAGTCTCAATTATGGAACAGTTAAGTCCATTAGCAGGACACTGAACTTAGCCCTTTTGTTAGAGGCAGGATCACAAAGGCTGGGTGTTACCAATTCCCCAGCCCTGTGATCCTGAGCAGCCTCCCTGCTACGTGCTGGCAAAACAGCCTCATCTGCTCCTTCAAGAAGGCTCTAATTAGACCACAGTCGTGTAAGCTGCAAGTGACAAAGACACGGCTGATTTAGGAAGGTGATACAGCCTTTAATCAGACACACAACGTGCCTCGTGGAGCCAGTGGAGCTGAGAGGAGCTTCCCCTGTGCTGCTGGTGGCAGTCAGTGCACAACACAAACCCTGCTGCACTTAATGGGGCAGTGATGAAACTCCCCGATCTTCACCTGGGAATTGCCCTCTGTACATAATTAGAAGCATGATCATTAAAGTTAACACTCAAAATTGCAGCAGGAACCAGACACACTAAGTATTCCTATAGGGCTACAAGGCACTTTATAGACCACATAAGAAAGCCCTTCCTTAAAGCAAATCCCAGATCTGTCTGAAGAACAGTTTGCCCATTTCTCTCCAAAAGTCCAAATTAAATCTAATCCACCTACTAACACAAGTGCAGATAACAGAACTGAATGTAGGTCTTATCTAGTAGACAGGCAGTCTCTGCCTGAGAAACATTTATCTAAGTGGCTTTATCTCTAATGTCTGACCAAATCCCACTAAAAAGACCAGGCTTCTGGCAAACTGCAGGAGTTAGAGGCTCAATCAAATCAGGTATAAATGATGCAGAAAAGCTAGAGCTAAACAAAACAGAAGGTAAAAGGTGTTTCAGAGCAGGAAAATAATCACTTGTTTGAAGAATAAAGAACTGAAGGCACTGATATAAACAACACAAGAACAAGGCAGGTCTAGTGTTGAAGCAAATCCAGCAGACAAGGAAACAGTGATGGCTCCTGAATTAGCACTGTGGCTATTCACACACTCCACTTCAGATCACAGCCTGTCCTGCTTCCATTTGTGATAAATGAGATAACCATGTGTGAAACAAAATTTGCACACTTCCCTTACGTGTTCTTCTGTACTAAGGAGAACATGAAGCTGAGATCCCTGTACTAGAGCTGTTCCCCAACATCGGCTTCTCCAGGCTTACACACAGGGACAGGCTTGTTCCAGCAGATCTACACTACTAGGTACTAGCTTGTACATCACCTCGTGTCTATACTTAATTAATAAACCTGCATTTATAGCTTTATTTTGTCTGTGAAGTAAAAGCTTATGAGATGTGTTAAACCAATATGGAAGAAGCATTTCTTCTGCCACAAGAATTCCTTGGCTGTACCCTGGAGGACACAGGGTTAGGCTACATGACTGAAGTGATCCCTATCTATGACATGTACTCATTAAAAGTTTAAAATAGCAGCTATATTAATTTTCCCCCCTACACCCTTCCCCTTTTCCCTGAGGGAGTTTTAAGAGGGGTTCTGAACTGCAGTATCAGATTTTTTTTAATGTGACACCCAGTATATTTTGGTTGAATACAGAAATACAGCCACAGAAATCTCTCTGGCTTAAAGGAGAAGAATCTAACAGCCCTGCACAATATCAAACCTAGGTGTTCCCAGCTGTCTGTCTCTACAGACACTTTATTTCCACAAAAGATGCTGTTGGAGTGGACGTTGTTCCTAAGTTTGCTACTATTGTCCACTTAAGATTCTCTCAAATCCAGACCAAACACATAACATGCTTCTCTCCTGACAAAAAGGTGCTCCGCTCAGTCCCCAGTTCCCTGCAGAGAATCCACCCAAGACACCAGCAGCTCAGTATTTGTTCACACCACGACCTTGATATGAACAGGCTACGAACAGCCCTGGCTCTCAGGGGCTGCCTACCTAGGCTAGAAATTCAAATGTAAGGCTGAACAAGGTTTCAGTCTCTCACCACTCCCCCTAAAAGCTACTAAGACAACCCATAATATATTATTTTGATTTGTTGCCCAGGCTTCTGTTGGAAGTTATTAGCTGCTCCTCTGATCTTGCTATTGCCATTCCACCACACTATGGTCACCAACCCTGTGAAGACCTCCTCAGCTAAAATTCTTCTCCTTACTACCTGAGACTCCAATTCCATAAAATGAGGTTAGCCTCTGCTGGGGAGTGCAGGTTCTGCTGAATGACAGTCACACCAGTTTGCCCCCCCTGAAGCAGTTGAGTATGTAACTCAAGAGGTGAGTTACACAATTCCCAGCCAACTCTAGCCAGCCACTTCTGGATCATAATTTTACACACTCACAAACTTGTAAGGTGTCTGGACAGAGATTACAGATGAAAGATATTACTTTATCTGTGATCAAATAATTAAAACCCAAAATATTTTCTAGTGTGTCTTAAGTAACTGAAGGAACTCCTCAGTGAGTAGTTCCCAATGTATAGATAGAAATACTAAACAACTTAATGTCAGAACAAGTGGCCACAATACCTACACTGATGGAAATTGCAAAGCAGCACAACGAGAACTTGTCATTCTCTGGTACTCGAGATCTCACAGTACATTACACATTACATCCTGTAATGCTCAATTTTATTATATATACACATTATATATGTATATATACAGCACACAATATTTGCTGCAGTACACAGAGGCAAATATCACAAGTTCCTCCCCTCTGCCTACAGAAACCTACCCACTAGCTTCACAGAATAACCTTTGTTACAACGGGGTTCCACTGGTGTCCTTGGAAGCAGCAGATGGTCAGGATGAGCAGCTGCCATCAGCACTTTTCCTTTAGTCTATGGAATTATTCACACGGTCCCCACAACAGTGGAGGTGTTTTCTCAGCTCAAGAGCCAAAGCACACCAGTTAAAAGATAGGACAAACAACAACTCAAGCAGTAGTGTCTTTAAAAAAGACACTAAAATGGGGTGGATTTTGTGGTTATATAAGAACACAAATCCATTATCTCAATCTGATGTATGAATTAGATGCTGTACCTTATCAACAGGAAATATGAACACATTTCCTTCGATTATATCCTCTGGCAAATCATTCCCTGTAGGGCTCAGAGGAAACAACAGATGCACCCCAAACAAGTTTTTGTTTCTTTGCTGTTCAGAGAAAATGCCAAAACTCTGGTTTGGCTTGTTTGGGTTTTTTTAAACACCTCACTATTTAGACATGTCTTGCTCAGAGAAACTGAAGCAGTTTACAAGCAGGCTGCTATCATTTCTACCTGTAAATTGGGGCAATGAGAGGAAAAGCAAGGGCAGCTTCAACACTGTACCCAGGTCTCCTTCTGAGTCTCTATATTACATCACATTCCTAAGCCTCCCCCACCATACAAAGCCAGCAAGCCTGTTAACCTGCAGTAGAGTTTCTGTCCTTTGAGTTCTATCTTAAACTATAGGCAAAGGGGAAATCATCTTCAATTTTAACTGTGCAATCTTTGACACTTCTCATTAATTTTCCAACCAATTTATGTACTGCCAACGTGTTTCTTTTATGTGCAGAATATTTACAGTCTTGGTCCTGTAATGGGACTCTCTTCCCTCCAATAATTTGAGCAGGCTGAAATGATGCTCTTGGCTTGGACTGTTGACTCATGTGTTACCTTATGGGGTTTTTTAATTGCAGTGTATTCTTGTGTAGAATGACACGCTGTGTCAACACGCAACAGGCTCAGGGCAAGACTCACAATAGAATCTGAAACACTCAGTAGTGCAGAAACATTGGAATTTGTGAGCTTGGTTTCAAATCCTTCCAGGGAGATGCTTTCTGAGAAGTCTGCATCTGGTTTTCTAATCCCTCTGAAGTTGAGGGCATTCAGATCAAGATTTACATTAAGCCCCTTCCCTAACAAGCAGGGTCAAGACAAATGAATTTACATTTGCCAACATATCCCCAGAGAACACAATGCATCTCTGCTGTAAAATCCTCATGCCATTCTCCCAAAGCTGGTGGGCGTGATGTCAATTTTAAACCTAAAAGGGAAACTGCAAACAAATCTTTTAAGTTTACAATCATTTAAATTACAAACAGCTCAGCAAGGCAGCCATTCAAGACAATTTATCCTCAAATAACAAACCAGCCCAGATAGACAAGGCTGATTGGAATTAAAGGCACAGCCTGAAAAAAACCCCTAATTTTATTTACAGAATGCATAGCAAATGGCCTGAAGACTTTGGAAATGATGGAATTTTGGAATCATACAAGAAAAAAAGTCAACCTTATCAGTGGTATGAAGACTTCTTGGTTATCCTTTTAAAACAATTCTAAAGAAGGTAGGTTTGCTTCCACAGAATGCTGTTAGTTTCATCTTTGTTAAATATAGCAGGACATCTCCCACAAGCACAGTAAAAAAATATATTAATCCTGAAATCAAACGATGTTCTTTTCTCAGCCATGGGAGAAATTTTTCAGTCCAGTAAGTATAACTCGAGTGAAATAAAAAAAAAATTAGAAACTAATCAGGGCCATGAATCAGCGTCGCTGGGGAACAACAGAGCTATGCAGAACACGGATCTAAATTGCTCTCGACGTTAGCAGCCCAGCGCGGGGAGCCGCTGGCAGCGGGGCCGGGTGCCAAGAGCCCGAGCGAGGCAGGCGGGCTCCTGCTGCCCTCTGTAGGCACCGCCCAGCACTGCCAGCGAGCTCACCGTGCCCTGTAGCCTCTGCCTTTCGGGGGAGCTTCTCTGTTTACTGGTGGTGTTATTCCAGCAGGAATCTGTACTTAATGTGTAGGTATTCATATGGCGTTTATAAACCCGCTTTTAGTCTAGCTGTGAGTCAGTTATCGTTATGCTCACAGTTGCAGCCATTCCTTTCTCAGTTAGCAGGAAAACACAACACATCCAAACCTGATAAACTGGTGTGGTCCATTCTCACTTTTGTTCCACAGAGCCAAGCTCATGCTGTCACCAACTCAGCACTCAGAGCTGTGCTCTCTAACACAATCAATCACAGCAATGCCTCAGGTGCACAGTGAGGGCTTTCCTGCCATGCAAGGAAAGAGTCTGTCCTTTCTGCTGTATGTATGGGTTCTGAGGGCATACCAAAGTAAGTTTTGAAGCAAATACTAATACCTAGACCACTCTACCATATAGGAATAAAAGAACAAGCCCTCTTTCTTGCAAATTCAACCCCAGGTTTCCACTCTTTACCTTGGTTGCTTGCTAGGTACAGAGACATAACCTGGAACTGCAAGGTACCAGAAGAAAACTCTTCCAAGCTCTTGTCCTCCTCTGTCCTCCAGGAAAAGATCAAGCAAGTACCACTGTGTCATTCACTTCCTTGTTTCAAACCAACATGCAAATTATTTCATTCTCATACACTAGATTATATAAAAAAAAAAAAAAGCCTTCCAGTAATTAAATTTCTTGCCTGAGAATAAACAAACACGGACACTGTGCTCCAGTATCAGTCATTGGCAAAACACAAGACCATCAAAAGGTTCTTGAGACAGAAGTGATTAATGAAACATGAGCTTTAGTTAAAGATTATTGTTATTTAAGTGACCAGCCATTCATTCCACTTACACACTTCCTTTGAAAACGTTTCCTTAAACTCCAAGGCAAAAGCAAGAAGAATATGGTTCTAGATCCAACTATGTTCTTAAAGACTTCATGAAGCTGGTTTATGTTCCCATCTCATTTGTCACAAAACAAACATACCAGCAATATCAGGAACCTTAATCCACTACTGTTTGCAGGACACGGATTATACACTGCAAGCATATAAATTTTCCTCATTTTCACATGAAAATGCTTTAAAGACAACAGTGGAAGTAGAGGATAATATGCCCATACACAAAAAAGTCTGATGTGGAGAAACCTTTGTTGGGAGGCAGTCTTAAGCACCCAGCATCTCTCCTGTATGCAGCAGGCCCTGCTACATGTCCACATGTGGATTTGCAAAATATCTCACATTTTGGTAATTGCTTTATAATGAAATACATAAAAATAAAAACATACCAACTCATTCTGTATTTGTCATGGCTAATGATGTTAAACACCAGCATCAGACATGGAATCACGAACTGCAACACAGAAATACAACAGAGAAGCTGGAAGGAGGATGATTTTTTAAAACTCTTCAAACTAATTTAACAGCATTGAGAGAAAAGGAAATAAAACAAGTTACATAGACACACAGAGATCAGCACGTCAAAACTGGCAAAGCTTGGCAAACAAAATGAAGTTGAGGAATTAAAAACTTCCTCTCGAGCAATTAATTACTAACAACATAGACCTCCAGCACAGAAACAAGAAGTCCAGAACAGCACTGGCTCCTCCAGCTAACACCCACGCTCGTGTCCAGGGGTCGGCGGTCGACACGACTCGCTCGGTGAAGAACAAAACCCAACTCAGAAGCCAAACTTAGTACTAACAAAGGGCAAACTCATTCGTCTGCATCATCAAACTGGCCAGTCTCTGTCATTATAACTGGTGGTGTAAAAGTAAGGCAAGCTGCATGATGACACTCTGGGTTGTAAAACCAATTCTCTTGCCGTGAGTATGAGGCCAGAAGATTATTTTCCTGAAAACTTCCACAGTGAAAATCGCCAGCATCTAAAGAAGATCAAAGAAAAGATGTAAACCATGGGAGACACTGAGAAAACTACTGGAATAGTGTAGCAGATTCTTTTGCAGGTCTGCAGCATCTTCCAGTTAACTGTTTGGTCTGCCAGCACTCATTAATTAGCCCTACAAACAAAGCAAACAGGTGAATTTGGGAACACCTTTGTTTTAAGGAAAGTTCTCACCACAGAGACAGGACATTTTCCAGAAAGCTCCATTACATACCCAGATACAGAACATCCAGCACCAGTTCTCACCATGCAGGCAGTTCTAGGTTTTCTTCAGGCAAAAATGGCTCATGAAACTACTCCTTTATTTCCCTTCTCCTTTGCTGCCATCTCCATAACGACATCCCAGTTAGGGACCCCCCCAAACCCTTTAAAAACAGACACTAGACAGAATGGAAGGGTGGGGTCCTATAAAACCAGCTCTGAACACCATTTCCCCTCGGCTAGAACTAACCCCAATAAGCCTGTTATTTAACCAATCCAGCACAGAAACAGGGTAAGGTCCTTCAACAGAGGCAAAATATTTCTAGCCAGCACCACTGCAAGGACTGAGCAAATGAAAAGCCCAGAGTATGTGGAAGCAGAGGCAGCAGAGGATCCAACACAGCAGCATGGCCAAGCAAGTCACCAAAACATGCTTTTTAAAAAAAAAGGGTTTTAAAAGCCATGAAATGACCAACCAAACACATTTTTATTTGCAGTAGTTAACAACTCAGACACTTGTATTCAGTATCCTTCACAAGCACCTGAATTCCATTATCACAGCTTCCTTAGTTTGTGAGGATTTGAAGAGCATAGGCTACAGATAAAAAAGGAAAAGAACTTGTGACAGTTACAGAAAAAAAACAAACAAAACAAAAACAACCACCAATAAATTTAAGCAGATAAGAGATTACAAGGAAAGCCTGTTGAAAGGGAGGGAAACATCCAAAAAGAAACAGGTCTTTTCTTAGATTACCCCTTGTGAAAAATAACTACTGTATTTCCCTTTTAAAATGAGAATGATTTTCTAGGAAGGCTGCAAAAACTTTCTCACTTCCTTCTGTTATCAAAGAATGTAACTTGAACACCACGGCCATTTGTGGAATTAAAATAAACAGAGAATTGATATTTCCTAAGCAAAGAAAGGTTTGTTTGTATTAATTACAAAAGATACACACTCATGAGAAGAAAATAGAAATGGTACTATTCTGCATCAACAGAGACACAGCAGGTTATCAGGCACTGCTGGCTGAACTCCATCTGCTTGTTCTATCCCAGCATACACACTGGCTAACAGGAGACTGAGACTCTTGGTTCAACACGGGTCACTGTGAAACAGTTTACAAGCTGTTTCTAGTCATTGTCCCCTTTCTCTGTGGAACTGATCACCCCCACAACCACTTAAGAGGATCAAGCTGAAAAAAAACAAACACCAAAACAACCAAAGAAAAAACCCAACCCCACAGCAAAAGCAACAACAATCCATACTCTGAGACCAAGCACGTGTACTGCTCTCCTCCCAAGAGCTCCATACTCTAGAGGGACATTATGGTGTACAGGCTGCTTGAATTTTCTTGGAGAAAAGTAAGAGCTCCTTTTAAACAACAACAACAAAAAAAGCATTTCTGCACTCCATGTACCTTTTTCTCTTCTGCTTCAGAGTAACCAAAATACACTATGGAGGTTTCTCCAGAGAAACTCCACATGCACATACAATTCTTACCATACTACTCCCTAAGAATTCAACTGCTCAACCAAGACTCTAATGTGCATTTCATAACAGTGCCTTTAAATCCTGTATTTGACAACAAAACTATACTTTACAAATCCATGAGGTCAACAACAACAAATTGCTTTCCAAAATGTTACACGGACTACTTCAACAACTTCAGCAAAGCACCTCTCTCCAACCAGACACCCAAAACATTAAGAAGCAGAGTAAACATGTACTCACCATAAGGGTTACTTTCAGAGTCCTCCAGTTCCTTATCCCAGTCCTCTGCCTCGTGCACAGCAGCACTCTGCAGCTCTGGAAAAGTTACAGCCTCAGGCACACTGGAGACTTCATCACCCAAGTCTTCCCCATCAGAATATGAATGAACAGAGTCAACAGGAGAGCCACTGACATCGTTTTCATTTTGAGAGATGTCAGAGAATTCACTTTCTTCAGACTCATTATCAAGAACTTTTGGAATATTCTTCAGCAAATATTCTAAAAATAACATAAAGAGACAATAGAGATATTTAGCTAATTAAAAAGGAACAGGTAAAATGTTTAGCATGCAGTAATTCAGATGGGCATATGAATGCACTTTGTGACTACTAACAGGTGCAATTCCTTATATATGTAGTATCACTGCAGGGTTGTTTCAGGTTTCAGTGCCTGGGAACACTGGACTTAGGCTTGCATCACAACACTAGCCCAAGTCAGGATTTTCCACATACTCTTGTTGGAAAATAACTCTTTAAACTAGGGCATAGGACCCAGCAGTTCTGTTTCACCACATTCACCTGTCAGTATTTATAAAATAGGTACATTGAAAAAACACAGCTCTAGTTTACAAAAATAAATTTTTTAAAATGTCTTAGCATTGATTAATTACTCTTATACACAAACATCTACATGGAAATAATTCAGTGCAGCAACCAGAGGCATTTCCCATGAATCACTGAAGAGTTTTAAGTGTATTTCTTCAAGAAAAGCCTAAGTTTAATTACCCAGCATCTGCTTTGTTTTGCCCTAATATTCTAGGCTTACCTTTTCTGGGCTTCCAGGTCATAGTTGCTCTTATATTAGGAAGCTGTTCCTCCTCAGAGTTTGTAGACTCAGTGGCAGCAGCCATCCCCTACAAGACAGTTTTAAAGACTCCAGTAGCACTTTTCACTGATTCCTGCAGTGAGCTCATGCAACTGCTACTGCATCTGAGTGTTTCTGAGCCCTTGAGCCTGACCACTTTGTTTCCTTGATCAATCGGGGGATTTAAACCAGAAAGGCTTCCACTTCAGAGAGAAAATCTGCTGAGGGATGGCTCATCCTGCTGCCGCCATCAGTCTGCCCATGTGGCAGCCAACACAGAAAAGCCAGTCTGCTCAGTCATGTCCATAATGTGTCTATCACCCTGAGTCTGGGAATTGGCCCCAAACGCACATATGGGAACAGCAGCAGACTGAAAGCTGCAGTGGGAACCCAGACACGAGGAGGGGGATGACTACATGCAGACTACCTTGTGGGAGCCGACACAGCAAGGGCAGAGAAGAGGGCCAGGCCCTGCAGCAAGCCTGAGGAGACGGTGTGCAGAAATTAACACCTCAACCCCTCAGATGGTCCCCGGTGGGTGAGGAAAGGGAAGGCAAGTTATCCCCGCCGCTTCCACTGCAACAGGGATACGTTCCACTGCAGGGCAGCTCAGGCCTGGAGCGGTGGGTGCGGGAAAGGGTCCCAGCTGCTCGCAAAACCGAGCCCGGGATCGCTGTCAGGAGGGGCCTGAGCGGGGCCTCAGCCGGCGAACAAGGCCAGCGCACCGTACTCTTCTAGCGAGCCACAGCGACGGGACCCGCCGCTTCCTTCGCCCGCCCAGGGCAAGTTAAGCGAGCCGGCCCGGCCCCAGTTCCCCGCCCCGCCAGAACACACCGCACCTGCTGAGGCGGCGGGGCCGTAGCATTACGGGCGGGCTGAGAGGGAAGGGCCGGCCGCGGTTCCACCGTGAGAAGTCGTTCGCCCGCCCGCGCCCATCTTCCCGCCCAGCAGGAGCCGCTCGGCCCCTCAGCGCCGGCCCCGGCCGGCGCCTCCAGCAGCGCCTGCGCCCAAGGCAATCGGCGGCCACCGGCAGCGGCCGGCGTGAGGGCGGCCAAAGAGAGACGGGGGCGGCTGCTGCAGGCGGCGAGCGAGCGCCGCGGCCGCGCCTCAGGTGCGACTGCGCCGCGAAAGAGGCGGGAAAGGCAGGAGCGCGAGCGGCGGCTCCTGCCTCTTCAGCCTCGGCGCGTGCAGCGCTGCCACCTCCCGCCGGCCTCTGCGCCACAGCGATTCCTCCAAGGCCGCTGGAAATTGTGTCCAGGGGCAGAAAGCAGGCGGATTGGAGGGCAGAAACTAGCAACTGGAGGAGAAAGGTAGAGAAATGCAGACGCAAGAGCTGAGAAAACAGCTTTACACTCAAAGACATGAATAAAATATCAAAAAAGTCCCCCAACAGGCACCAGCCAACTGTGCTTTTCAGAAACATGGTCGAAGGGGCTGCAAGGACAAAGGGCTGTAAGGAACCAGACCATGGGAAGAGAATGGGCCCTCTTGCTGAAAGGGTGTGGGGTATCAGCTTTACTATACTTCAAAAATGCAGCCTGGTGCTCCAGCCCTTCTTCCCAGCTGCAGTGTGTTGCTCACAAGGAGGGACAGTTTCTAGTTGTGTGAAAAATCTAGTTGTGTGAAAAGAGTATTGTCAGATCCCCATCCACACTAGAGAATGAGATAATTCTTCCTTCATGTTCCTACACTTTCCCTGAGCATGCTGTGCTGAGGAGTTGTGCTGACCTAAGGGGTTTGACATGGGAAAATGCGGCTCTGCAAACAGGCAAGGTCAGCACAGTCTCAAAAGAAAAGTTCCCCCTTTTTCAGGCCCTGTGGACAGAAAGTTGAGTGTTGAACAGAGCTTTCGCTGAGCGCATCAGGGATCATATCTCAACTCCCATCCACATTTCATAGTCACTCAGAATTACAGCTTAGGATACAAACCCCAAGGGAAGGTGGTTGCACAAATTGCCTTTGTGTTTAAGAGGAGGGCAGGTGACTTCAAGGCAGGAAAACAATACTATAGTTTTTCAGATTGTCTCTTTCCTCAGCTGAATAATGAAAAGGGGAACACTGGAAGAACAGAGGTCACCCCAAGGTGTACATTCCATGGAGATTTTTTTTTGCATTTATGGGCTCTACCATTAGCTTTCTAGGGTGTAAAACACTGATGCATTATGGCTATTCCATCTGAATGTTTAGGCAGGAGGATGAGTCTGTTCTCAGAAGTCTAACTGAAGATCACCCTCAGAACTTGGCAGTGGCAGGAGCAAAACTAGAAACAATTGCAATGGGGCAGAGGATTATTTCTTTCACCTATATAAGAATGTAAAGAAGTTACACTTTAATAAGATCCAGGAATATATTTATATTTGTACAGTTAAAGAAAAAAAAAAAGCTATAATGTTGTCACTGTTTATACTTCTTATAAATGTCCAGTTTGCAATAAAGTGTATTTGGAAATAAAATCTTCCACCATCTCTCCCTGCAACATCTTCATGGCTCGCCAGTGAATGCTCCCACAGTTTTCTGGTTTTCCCTGGGGATGATTTAGTTCCTCTTTGATATAATCCAGCCAGAGATCTTTAACAGAAAGATAGAAGTTCTGGTTACATTTTGATTGGATACTTACACATAACAAAACTAGCCTAGAAACTTCTGTTTATAAGTGTCCTTGATGATAATGCAATGAGGTCTACTTTATGGAAGTACTAACTCCCTGGCCCTTGAGGGCCAAAAGCCTGGGCTCTACTCGCAGATGGAACAGTTAAGTCTTTGGAAATAAAGCAGCAATAATCGAGCTGTTTACTTTCTTACAAGGAACACTGCAGAAATCTTTATTAGAAAGGCACAGGTCTATACTGCTTGAAAGTCCAGATTTACAGTGATGTGCATTATTCATGCCAGCCAGTGTTAAAACCTTATTTTCTAGTAGTTCTGCTGAAGCCATCCCACTGTGAACAACCCTGCTTTGAAAGTGAAGGGTCACTGCAGTGTGTCATGCACTTTGTGGCACAGAAGAATTAAGTTCACTCCTCCTGATGCAATCACAAGGGCAGAACAAACAGCTACCTTTTGAAATAGATGGTAATAAAAGAGGCAGCACTGAATGAATAAATAATAAAATCCCCTTACCAGGATCTGTTGAACCAAACTCTCTCAAGGCACGTTCATAGTATTCTCTGAGATGAGGCATTTTGCAGGATTCCTAACAAAGGAAGGTATTAAAGAGCCATTTATTTTGTACAGAAGTGAGTCTGCAGCTTGATTGCATTCTGACAAAGAGAGGGTGTCATGGTAATTACATGCACACACGCACACTGCCAAAGATTAGTTACCATGGAACTTGGTTTTGTATTACATGCTATGAATCAACTTTAGAAGACAAATATGAACTGATCACTCATTAATGACACTCTGCATAAACCTTCTGTTTCCTATTTAAATGCTAAGTTAGGAGTGTGTTTGACAAATACAAGGAGCTACTTGGATATTCAACAACTTACTTGCTCCTTTTCTATCTGGATCATCTTCCTGAAGAAGTCAAGTGAAAATGGACGGTTTTCACACAGGCTGAAATAAAAACATAAGTAACTTTAGACTTCAAGCTTCTTAACACATGCCCTAGAACAATTGGACAATTGGGTTTGAAGGTTTTATTTGTCACCTGGTAAAGGCTCTTCTAACTTTCTTATAACCATGATTTCGGTAAGTCCAGTCAAGATATTTTTCTTTCATGGTCACAGATTCAGCAGGAGTTGTGGCACTTAAGGATCTCTGCAAGTTTACAAGTTAAAGATAAAACACAACAAAAAACCACTGATTTTTCTATAACAGTTTTACTTGAAATTCCTTTGTATCAACAGATCCATGCAGGATCTGCAGTATAAAGCATGTCCTACATTTCACATGGTCCCACTGATTTACACACTGTCATCAAAAACAGATTTCTATTAGCTAAGTACCTGGTAAAGAGCTTCTGTGTCCTCCTTGCTGTTTGTGGCTTCACTCCATTCCACCCAGAGGATCCATAATGGCAAAGTGCCCTACAAGGTAAATGACTGAAGTACAGTGATCTTGATTTACAGAAACAGACAGCAACACATCCACCAGCTCCTCTACTATAGCTGCTGTAAAACGTGCTCTTTAGACACAGCTCTTAGAAGACAGCTTTGGACTGCACACTGGAAATTTCTTCTTGTTTCCTTCCTCACTTACAGGACAAATACTATTTTGCTGGACACCTACAAGACAGGCTGCCAGGGATGAGAGAGAACCTCTTGGGCATCACTGAACACTGCAGTACAAAGGTAACTTGAGTACAGTAAGGAGGAAAGAGACAATCACCTCCTTGTTTCATCTCCTCACTCCTTGTGCCCAGGTTTCAAGTGAAACAGTAAGAGAGAACATAACTCATTCAAGGCTTGTAATACTACACATGTTAACAATGTGTCAGGAGAGTGAAGGAAGCACATTTTTCAAGACAAAGAATACCAGCTGACTGCTAAAAGAGGATGCAAAATGTCACCTGTGAGCACTGAGACTTTAAAATCACTTCACATTCATAATTTTACAGTTCCCTAGTCCTCCTGAACACAATGCTCATGTTAAATGCTAAGTTGTTATTTCTGACCTTAAGATGTTAGGGACTTGGAATACCTTCACATCCCTCAAATGTCATTAAGTTTCCAGCCCAAGACTAACCTATGCAAGTCCACAAAACCAGCACAGACCTGAGTTTTCACATGTTTAAGGGCTTCTTCAAAACACTGGGGAACAGTGTCACTCTTCAGTTGGATCAGCAGCTGCAGCCTCATCTGCCACGTTTCCACTGACTGGCTGAAGTGTTTAGTTGCAGCTTCTGCCACCTCTGTAGCCTTCTCAAAGAGGCTGGACTCCAGTAATAGTTGAAGCTAAAAACCAGCAGACACAGCAAATCACCACAAGAAATGTGTATTACCCTGTTAAAAAGTACTGTCTCCTCATAATAGTAAAGACAGGCAGACAAGCAATGCAGGGCAGTCTCACCATCTGTTTCTTTGTCAGATCTTACCCACTGCTTATAGAGAGCTTCTGTCAGCAAACTGGACTCATGGGCTTTGTTGAACACACTCAATGTCCTCTCCAACCTCTAGAACCAGCAGAAAAGTAATGAAAATGAGCATTATTCCTGCATAGACCAGACCCCAGCATTACAAGAATCCCACTGGATTAGTGTATCAACACATCCCTGAAATTCTGCAAGAGTTACACATCTGATGCTTTAGGTACCCACACATCCCAAGATAAAGGGCAAATAGGAGCATTTGGATTAATTTCTTCCTTAAGGAGCAAAGGAACAACATAACAATGTTCTTTTACTGTATTAAAAGAGAAACTGCACAGGCTGATTAGTTCATTTGCTGAGTCACACCCAAGCACAGATGCATAATTAAGGTGACCATGTGCCAGCACCAAATTTTACTCAGATTGGCTGGCAAGTCATTTCAATTCATCCTTTTCATTGACCTAGCACAGGCATGCAGGACTGTCAGCAAACATTGACAGGTCTGCAGTCTCAATTCCACCCACAGTGGTCACTGCACTTCACTGACAAGGCTGGTTCATGCCCAAGTTATGAATGTTCAGGCAGGCTGCATGGGAGCCTGACAGTAACACAGATCCCCTCAGATGGAAACTGAATGATTTTTTATGGTGGCCACAGGTATTACTAATAAAATGTCAAAATATATTTGCTCTTTGTCTGCTGGATTACATAAATCAGTAAAACTAGTGATCATTTGTTACTATGATTTCTTAAGTCTTTACCTTTTGCTTTAAATCTTTACTGTTGGTTTTCCTGTTGTATCTCTCCAAGCAAAAAGTGATGTAGCATTTCCACATGTCCTCTGTAGAATCAAAGGCACAATGTCACACTTCATAGCACCACAAGAGTAAGCACAGATACTTGTCTTTAGAGAACTCAAGCACTAAGTGTTAATGCCAACTTTAAGATGTATTCTAAGAGAGACTCTACATTTATAACACTAATATTTAAAAGCAGCTTCCCAGTATAAACTGGAGGCAGTAACTCTTTCTGAAGAGCATGAAACTCTTAGTTCAGCTGAGGCTTCAGCACATGCTGTCACAACTGATGTTCAGAGCACCCCTTGCCGGTAGTTTTCAACAGGCCTGAAAGGAGGATGTGCACAGGCAGTTGAGAAATTCCTTGTCTTCAGTCTTTAAATGCAGGCAAAACTCTTCACCTGTTGGAACTGCTCCCACAGCTTCTTCAAAGACTGCACAGCTTCGTTCCTCTCTCTGGGTCATTTCAGAGACTTTCATCTGTTTTGTGGTGTGTTCTGGGGACTGCAGGGCCCCCAGCTCCAGCTCACGACGGGCCATGTAGTCCCACATGAGAGGATCATCAGCATACTTGGTCTGCAAACTGAACACACCATGTCTGAACACCCCTTCACCACCACTCTTCTTTCACAGGTATGTTTAGAAGGGTTGTTACAGTGCTATAGAAATATCCCTAATTTATAAGTAACCAAATACCAGAGAAAGACTATTTTACCTTTCCATATCAGAAAGAAACTATTAGCCTTATTTTTAATATGCATATTCTCCAGTAATAGCATGAACTAGATAAGAAAGATCTTTCTTTCTAGAGAGGAAGAACTGGAGAAACTAGAGATGCAAAAGAATCGAAGTATACTAGATAAAGCCACAGCTCCTGCAATAAATTTACAGAACCTAAGTGTAGTCATTTTTCAGCAACAGCTGCATTTTAGTTATGCTTTCTTAGGAGCTTCTCTAAGCCTTTATTAGATACAAGTACCCTTTTCCAATATGCATGCTTGCCTTACATTTTCTTTTTCTTAAAGGATTTCCCTTAGGCTTTAACATTGTATTTCCCTACAGGAACAGCCTTTAGTTAACCTGTCAACCAACTATGAATGAGAGAAGTTATGAGAACAAGTATCTTAAAACAAAGAAGGAAAATAAGAACACAACTCACGTTTCCAGAATTTCTTTTTGCAAATCTTGGGTAAAATCAAAGAGTTTTGCAATGGAAAGCACAGCCACGTGGAACTCAACACCTACATTTCATGACAAAAAAACCCCAAAAGTTATCAAGTGAAGTACTTACATCTGTGGCACACTTTGCATTTCTGCATCTTTGCAAGCTTTTGTCAAGACACATAGTATTTTAATATCTAGAGAAATGCCCTCTCCTTCTCTATAAATCCCAGTGTTCCACCCATATGAAAAACCATATGCTAAGATGCAGTTTGCCTGACTATATTCTTCATAAATTCCTGTTACCCAGTTACAGAAAAGGCTGTGAGAGGCAGAACATTCCAGACTCCAAAATGACAAGCTGGTCCTGTCCTGACATGCTAAAGATCCTTGCAGCCTGGTTCCACTTGCAAGTTCAATCAGCACCTCCTCAACTCCTTCATTTCACTCTGCCATGAAGATACAGAAGGCTCTAGACTTGGAACAGAGCTTCCCAGAGCTGCACACTGTGTAATCAGGGACTTATCTCCATCCATCCTGTATCACTGCTACTTATCTTTGAGAATGCCAACCCATATGATTTGACATGAGTTCATTCTGAACCCCATTCAGCCATTAGTCACCTCATTTTTAGGTGCTTACAAATAATTTGTATGTATGCATATTAATTCCTCTGTTTCTACAGGAACTTAAATTAAGCTCACTCTGTAATTTCCTTTAGTGCCCTTTTCCTCCACTACTTTTCTATCTTGTTATATTTTGCCATATTCTTCAAAATATCCCCAACATGTTTTCTCAGAGGTACCTGCTACTACTTTGCAGTTATTTTACCCAATTCTCTCAATAAAATGGATGAGTTTTACCAGGCCTTGGTTAATTTAAAACCATCTAACCTGTTTTGGTATCAGTCTGAATTCTTATTTTGTCATTAGTATTAGCTGATTAGCTAGTACACAGAGCAAAAAAAGATGTGCAATTCTGAACTGTCCTTCCACTGTTTTGTTGTTGGGTTTTTTTAAACAACCAAGTTTTGAGACTGTAAGCCCAGCATCTGTCACTTCAGCCCTGTTGTGCTGGAAGAGATGTCAGCCTGCAGAACAGGTATGAAACCAGAACTACCAGCACTATAGATTCATACTGGGGCATTATAGGTTCTGCTGAGGAAACAGTGTATTTGAGAAGATATCTTAGTGTGCACCTTGGAGCCAAGTCTGGCTCTGTAGCTACTGGAGAGTTAAAGGTGAACATTTTTTTAATAAGTACATACTAAGTGAAATCACCTTTAATTTTCTGAGCAGCATCCCTGTAGATTATGCGAGCCATTTCCCCACTGAGAATCTCCTCGGAATAGTTGAATTCCCCCTACAAGATCAAGCATAACATTGTTGAAAAAAAAAGGTTTTCCTTTCTCAGCTACTATTTTTGCAAACATGGAAGGAACATCAGAACAACTAACGAGTGGTTTTATCTAAATTATCTCATTTGCACAAGAAAATAATAAAAATAAGATAGCAAGAAATTTCTGGAAAGGAAGAGTTTAGTTTTCAAAATGGAGGAAGGTAGAAAAAGACTTTACAAATGTAAATACAAATCAATGTATCAAGTATTGGAGCTGAGCATCAGCCAACACTCGAGAAAATAACACAGGCACAGAACACGAATAAAAACTCTCTAAGCAGTTCTCAATCCAACCATTAATACAGACCCCTTAAAAATATGCATCCAAATGTGTGATAGGCAGCATACAACATCTCTTGGTGAGGTTCAGTTGACCTACCAAGTCCATCTTTGCTTGTTCAAATGCTTTCCTCTCCTTTCTCTGTTTCTCAGCATGCATCAGCTCCATGCGGAAATACTGCAGGAGAAGAAAAATCAAGTCACTTGTGGAAGACACCTAAATCCACAAACATGGTATTACAAGTTCTAAGGAGCTACAAATCAGGACTTTGCCAACATCCCACATTTGTTCAAGAGCCTTGTTTTTTAAAGGTTTGTGCATCTTGCAGGGCTAACCACCCTACTCAAACATTTACCACAAGTAGTAACTACCATTCTCTAGCCATTCTGTAACCCTTAACTTGCCCTCAAAGCAAACCATGTCTGCTAGCAAAAGATGGGGATGCCAAATCTAATCCAGAGGATTATGTCCTAGCAGATTTTATGTATTTTAGAAGGGAATTCTGACCATGTATCTGTGAAAAGTGTAAAAGCCTCACTGGATACATAAACACGGGATTTGCTCAACAGCTGGAAAACATCACCAGTAAAAAATTGTTTTTCTTTAGTATTTTTGACATTTCCCCACTAGAAACAAGTCTTTTCTAGACTCTCAGATTAATCTAAGACAGGATTTTCTCCAACTGACCAACTACCTGGTGCCAGGAGCAAAGCAGAACTCACCTCTTGATAGAGCTTGGGGCAGTGGGGGTGGAAGCGCAGAGCGCGCAGGAACAAACGCCGGGCACTTTCTGATGACAGCTGGGTCTCCATTTCCCACTTGGCTGCCATAATCCACAGGGCTGCAGCAGAGGGTGCAAACACATGCATTGGAAGGCAAAGCAAGCAGCTGCTCAGGAGAACCCATTCTGAAGCTACTCTCCAGGATGCACAGGCTGGTTTTGTTCACTATACCCAATTCAACCTAACCCGGGAGCTCAGCAATGGGATGGGTGATTCTCTCCCGTGGAGAAGGGAGCTAAGGACACATCTAACCAGCTAAGCAGATACAAGAGGTTTCATCTGGTATAGCTACAGAAGTCTTCAAAAGCCAAAAAGCAGCCATGAGTATTTATCTACCCCTGAAACATGTACCTAGTTCCCAGTCTATCTGGGAAATGGTCATTCAGAGCACAGGGACTCCCCACCTCTCACCAGCTCCTGCTTACTCAGCACAGTCCCTGTCAAGAGCCCTTCTGTCTGAAGTAGTGGCAAGGCAAAGAGAGTAGGAACTTTTACTCCAGCAGCTTGAACTGAGATCTGTAAGAACTTAAATCAGCACTATACAATCTATACACTGTCATTTATGCAGCACTGATACAACTTCATTTACCTGGTTTATTGGGATGAATGGCCAACATGGTAGAAAACACCTTACTAAGCTGATGTTTTGAATTCTGTAAAAGAAAAGTTCTGTTTTACTCAAAAATATCAATCTGAACCACCAGCACCAGTTTCTTTACAAAAGGTTACAAGTTGTAATGCAACAGTACTGGAAAAAACACTTCTCTGCTCCTGTATTTTCAGTAGTTTCTTGCACCACAGACCCCCCCCCAGCCCCACTGACCACCTCTGAGGCACAGGCCACATTTTTCTTTGGCTACTTGCATTACTATGCCCAGGTCACCTCCTTCAGTAGAGGAAGGACAGGGACTGAATGCTCCTAACAGCAGAAAGACTTGCACAGGTTCATTTACAATTGTCAGAAATAAGAATCTTCAGCTTAGTTTCTGTAAGCAGTGTTTGGAGCAAAATCACACTGCAGAGACAGGTGATCCATTCATTCCAGAGAAGGTATGAGCACTAGGATGCTTCTCCCAAGGTAAATGGTGCTCCAGACTCAATACAGTCAGCCTCAGCTTTCCCCCTGCAAGCACCAAATGCATTCTGACTCAAATGCTACACTTACATCAGTGAAAACCCCAGGCAGCCCAGTATCAGTGTCAGAACTATTTCAGTATTACAGCTTGTGGCAGTGAAGTTTCTACATCTGTCTTGTAATTAAAGTTCCAGATGGCTGATTAAACACCAACCCAGCATCTCAGCTCAGGTAAGATTGGCATTTTGAACACTCACCCACTGCTTGCAAAATGCAACATGTGAAAGCCAGAGCTGGACATCATCCTGTTGGAAATACAAAGAAAATCAACCTTACAAGACACAAAATCACATGGACACTGACAAGAAAAAATACTCTTAGTACAATAACTTGGTGTGCAGAGAGGGAATTTTGAATCTCAAAATTTGCCTTTTTTTTTCCCTAGATTGCTGCAAAACATCCAAAGAAACCCACCCCTCCCATCTCAAGTGCACCCTCAGAGCTTCTCCAATCAAATCAGTGTTACTCTGAACACAGCAAAACACTCCCTCTAAGGGTTCCTCAGACACCTCATTTAGGTTTTACCACTAGATTATCAAGACAATATTTGCCTAAAGCACCTAAAAGTTCTTCCCATTTTGTTTCTAGTCCCTGCAAGCAGACAGACCAAATTCACATTGAAGCAGATGGCTCTAGAGAGTTGAGGACTAAGGATTTAGAAGAAACAAAACATTTTATGTGAACAAAAGTCTATTTGGTGTGAATCATCTTCTAGGCTACTGCTCACTATATGACCAAACACCTACTTTGTTTTTCTACTGTATACTTCTATATTATTGCCAATATTTGGTGGCAATGATACCTAGATAACTTTACATACCAAAAGGGCATTTTTCACATAAACAAACTTACTTTCCATTTCCCTGTAGCACGATTGAAGAGGCCATGGACTCTGTGCAGAATAGAGTGCTCAATTTCATCCTTCTTAAATGAATAGCCAATACGCTGGAGAAAAAAAATAAGTATTCATTTTATTGCAACAGAAACCTTGGCATAAAGTATTTTCAGTCTAAATAATTGATACACTTACTGCTCTTCTTTTCCTGATCAGTTCCAGCAGATTAATTTCATACTATAATTGGGAAGGGAAAAAAAAAACCCATTAAAAGCAAATGAGGAGACACAGAACACCAAGGGAAAAATACCCAACAGTTCAGTTTTTATAGCTAATCAGGTGGACAATAAAAATTACACCCAGGTAAACACGAGCAACTTCCTTCAGCCAGGTCTCTACATTTCTAAGGCTCAGAGTAAACCTGAGTATTTTTATCACATGGGGTATTTCAAATGTGGGTTGTTAGCGCCCCATGCATTCCTACAATCGTAACACACAAGCCCAACGCCTAAGTCAATTACACAGCACATCTGGGAACTGGGGTCTCTGCATCCCTGGAGAAGAAGCCACAGGGAAAATTCCCGAGACACGCCAAGCCACCCCCTCTGCTCATCCCAAACCCTGGTTATGCTGCGTGCTCTGGTGTCTCCGCAAAGAGCCCAGGCCCGTGAAGCCCTGCGAGGGGAACACGAAGGGCCAGGGGAGGAGCGGCCCCAGCAGCCGCCTGTGTCCCGCGTGTGTCACCGCACCGCTGCTGACCTGCTGCGGCCCCGCCGCGAGTTCGCGCTCCGCTCACCAGTGCCGCCCACCTGGATGTATTTGATAAAATCCTCCTTCCGAAGCGCTCTCCGCTGGATTTTGTACTCCAGCGCCGAGGCCTTCCTCAGGACGGCCCTGGGGGAAGGGGGAATCAGCGGGAAAGCCAACCCGGCCGCGCCGCCTGCTCTCCACGTCACTCCCCTTCCGCCACCGCGGCCCGGCCCGGCCCGGCTCACCTGACCTCCTGACGCGTGAAGAGCCCGACCCGCTCTAGTTGCTCGAGCTCCGGGATGCGATCCTCCAGCCGCTGCTCAATGCGCTCCGCCATGGCCCCGGCTCCCGGAGCCTCCGGCGTGTGCCCGGCCCAGCGCCACTTCCGGCCGCGCCGCGGCGCCCCGCCCACCAACTTCCGGGGCGGGCTCTCGCCGCTCTGGCGCCCCCTGCTGGCTCCGCCGGCTCCTGGCGGCGACCGCGAAGCCCCGGCGGGGGGTCCCCAGCTCCCGCCCCTGGCACAGCCCCGGCGGGGGGTCCCCAGCTCCCATCCCTGGAGAGCCATCACTGGCATCATTCACCGGCACAGCCATCCCAACACGTGCCAGCCGCACGTTCACAAGTGGGGAAAAGCCACAAAAAGCGCTTTTTTTTTACAAAAAAAAAAAGCCTCAAGGAAAAGCTCTCAAAATCTCGGGACCCCTCAGCTTCTTGGGACCCCTCAGCTTCTCGGGACCCCTCAAATCTGAGGACCTACATTCCAGTGAGTTCAGCTCCCCTGGAGCTCACCTTTCAGTAAAGCAGCACAACAGGTAACCCTTCAAGTGGTTGTGTAGTAGCAGCACCAGTAGCACCACTAACACTTACTGGTTTTATGTGGTTTGGCTTGTTTTGAGATGCCCCAGCTCACACTGATTCTCACATAAGACCACAGCCTTTGCTGAAGTCGTGTGTAAGACAGCAAAGCTCCAAAGGTAGATGTCAGTCACCACCTGGAAATCCCTGGGAAATCCTATTCCTGCCTTCTTGCTCTCTGTCTTCAAACACCAAGCTCTGCTTTGGCTGCAAACCAGCAGTAGCTGCCAGAGACCCGGACAGCAGCAGCAGATCCCTCTCCTGAAGCCATGGTGGATCACTCTACCAGGCTGAAAACACCGGTTTGTGACCAACTTGCAGCCAGCAGCTCAAACCCCACCCTCTGTTTTAACCTAGCTGAGAGGTGTGTGTGCTCTCCACCTCAAACTGTGCCTGCAGAATTCACTCATGTGCACGGCTCTACCAGCAGGTCTTTGATGCACGTGAGATTTATTCCCATAGCATCCCCATGCCATAACAATGGGTGCCCAACAATGCTGTCAGGACGTTAAATCCCTCGTTAGCCCTTGTCAAAGCACCACAATGTCAGTGGGGAGAAGCAAATGGGCACTGCACAAACCACTCTGCAGGACCCATCACCACAGGACTCAGGGAGTGCTGTGCACCGAAACAATGGACTCCCCAAGATTCCAGTTTAGGGGCCCGGTGTTTCCCACTCAGAAACACATGCAGAGAGGGAGAAGCAGATTTAAAATCCTCCACTTGTTGATGACCTCACAGGATTATTGACAAATAGAACAGATCACAAACCAACTGAAAACGTTTTCTGCTCCCTCGGATATTCCTCCTTTCTGCAAGTGGAAAAAAAAAAAAAAAAGTGCAAAAATGCCTTTCCTTTTCTTCCACCAGCAAAACAATCCTTAGAACAATTAACATAACGGGCTGTCAAAAGTGCTCAGACCCAAGTGACAAACGCAGTGAGTGGCAGGCAAGCCCAGCCCGACCCACCAGAACACTGCATGCTGGATTTGTCATGCAAATCAAAATGGAACCTGACATGCTCTTTGTTCCTTTTCCTTTCAAAAAATCTACTTTAAATGCCTCCCATGTGCCTTGTTTTGGAAGCTGACATTCCAAATGCATCAGTGCAAATTAAGGGAGGGATCCGTTACCAATAAAGACGTCGCCATTCAGAGGGTTTCAACAAATCTCATTGGGAAGGCTGCAGAGGCAACTGCTGCAGCTTGCACCTGTAGGCACTGAATTTGCTGCTGCTGCTTCCATGGTCTGATCAGAAAAACTCCACCAGCAGGTCCTGGCAGGAGAAGTCCTGGCGAAGTGGCACAGCTCAGCCTTTCCAGCTGCCAGGCTGCAGGCAGCGGGTATGTGGTGCAGCAGGAGCACCAGTGGCTTTGCTTTAAGTCTTGTCTACGTTCAAATGCATGAGGGTTAATGTGCATAAGGCAAATATTTAAATTAGAAATGGATTTAGATAGATCTTGTTTCTGCTATTTTACTACCTGAGTAAACAATTACAGCATTTTAGAAGCTGCCAGCAGATGCACAGTATTTTATAATTAACTTATGAAGATGCTTTTTAAACAAGGAGAGTGATGTTCTGACCTCATGAAAATAATGGGGAAACTTCACTGACTTCAGCAGAGCCAGTGGTTCATCCTTTGGGATGCATTTGAACAAAGCCCTCAAAGCATTTACTGAGCATGTGGGGCTTTGTTTTAACAACATATGAACACATCTGTTAATAAAGCAGCTTGGAATTTCCTCTCGAAAATAGCCTAACCCAAACTTTGCACTATAGTAACTTCCCTAGCTTTGTAATTAAAACAATTTTCATGACTATTTGGTTTTGCCTCTGCCAAAACCAGCAGTCATAAATAAATCTGCATAAACACTGGTTTCATCACCACAGCTCCACTTGGAGCCTCCAAAACCATCTGAGACTGCAATCAGCCAGTGGGCTGCTCCAAACCCACCTGAATCCTGGCACATCTGCCCGTCCCACACTAAGGGGATTTTTTCCATTCTGACAGACAAAAGCTTGTCTTTGTCAGTGTGTTGCTTCACTCTCTGTTGGCTCTTGCCCTGCAGCATTAGACCTGAACACTTCCTAGCATTTCATTCATTCACTCATCTCTTCTTCAACAGTTATTGGTTAAAAAAAACCCAACTAAAAACATTTTAACTCAGTGCCTTAATATAACTATGATCATACCATTTATTCCAACATATAGTCTCTTTAAAAAGGCAAGACTTTTGCTTTTCAAGGCTCTGAACTTGAATTTGTATGAATCAGATTTTTGCTCCTGCTCGTTTTGAGGCATTGTTTCTTCCCAGTTGCCCCACGATCTGACCATCAATACACAGGGAATTTTCAGTGAAGGGGAATGATGCCTCTGCAATTGTTTCCTTGCCAATCCACATCTGGTACTCGGTACAAGATCCATCTGCTTATTCAGGGTCCCCAGGGGCTGGTACAGTAGTGGCTATAAGGATGGCTTTTAATTTGGTTTTGTCATTTGGCTGGCTAGTGAGGAGCTGACAGGCTGTCTAAGCACAGCAGGGCAGTTATAACTAGTCAGTCATCATATTCTAGTTGCCAATTCCTACTCCAGTGGAATGCCAGTCACATTTCAGCAATTTGTATCAATCATCTCCTATGTACTCCCAGATTGTCAACACCATGAATTGCTTAATTACCTTTAATTTAATAGGATTTCTTTGCACGTACATTTATACTTGGGATTCTGGAGAGCAGAGCTGTGCTGACCCCAGTGTGCCTCACTAACCTGTCTAGGTTTGAAAAGCAGGTGGAACTGTGGCGTGGCCTTGGGTGATCTAACTCTCAGCAGCAACAAAGCAGGTAAAGACAGAATATTCTCAGAGAAAAACCTCTCTTTTAAACATGAAGATGTCAATAGCAGCATCAGCTAAACTGGCAAGCCAAAGAGCAGAAGTTATGCCACGTAGAGATGTATTTCTCATTCTGAAAAGCAGGATTAGGGTTGGTGACAATTTGCCTCCTGCTGCATTTCTCACCTCCTCTGTGGAGATGTGTTCAGTGCAGGAAAAGAACTTTCAACACAGTCCTCACAACAACCAGTGAAACTACTTCTGCAGTATGGATCATTCAGGCTGCACGTACAGAATCATGTCTCAAGCATCATTGCAAAACCAAAAGAAACTCCTGTACAAGCCTCTGAAACAACCTCCAGCATAAAAAAACACCAAGCAAAAAATCAACCATTAACTAAGAATCGGGAAATACATTTCACTGTGGAAGAGTCAAGAAAAAGAGATCAAAATGCCACTAAGAGAAGCCCAAGAAACACCACCTGAGCACACTTTTCTACTGAGCAAGAATGCCTAGAAATGATCCCTCGTTGTTCACCCTGTGAACACAGAAGACAGGTGACTCCGTGGTGCAAAACACACTGGGCATTTCCTTTTCACTCGACTGCAATGGGGACGTGTAAGCAACCTGCTGGCTGAAAGCTGGGCATTGTGGGTGCATTAAGATTCCCCGAGGGCCAAGTTCCTTGAGCACTGTGCTCCTGGAATACATTTCAGCAGCTCGGTACAAAAGCAGTTCCCAGCCAAACACATGAATGAGAATCACAAGTGGCTGCTCTGTCAATCTTGCCCACATTCAGAGCTATACATTCAGAGCTATACATCAGCATATTGGGATTGCTACGGCAGATTTTAGCTCTTCCCTGCTCAGTGCTTCACTACAGTTGTTCCAGGGAAGTTTTACTGTCTCTTTGAGTCCCCTGCTTACAAGAGCAGGGCAGCAGCAGATGTTAACATGCAGAAAAGCAAAGACAAGCAAGAGCTGCCACCCCAACAGCAATGTGATCCTGCCATCCTAAATACCCCAGCTGCTGGTACTGCCCAGAGGGCTGCAGCTTCTCCCCTTCTCTGGCTGCACCATTGTGTCAACTTTGTTTACAAGAGGCTGGGAAAACACCAAGTGGGAGTTGACTTTTGCTTTCCAATTAGCTTATCTAATAATTTTCCATAGCCTGATACTGCAGATGAGGAATCGAATCAGGCTGAAAAGACTGTGAACTGAAAAAGGAATGAATCACTATTGCAGATGAAATTAACTCAGCATCTAGTGAAGTTTATTCATGTGAGTGCAAGAGAGGGATGGCACTGGAATGGATCTGTGTTTTGCTTGTGTGCATTCTCCCTCCTCTAATGGAAAACCCGTGTTGGGTGGGCTGGAGGGAGTGGGAACCTGAAGCAGCATGGCTACAGGGGTGCTGTAGGCAACCAAGAAAGGCATTAACTGTGACATGAAGAAAATTCATAAAGTGCTATAAAATATGCATGTACTTCCTCACACTTTACTGGAAAGAGGGGAAAATTGCTGCAGTTTAGCCTTTTGGGATGACAGGAATGCTGGGTACGTAGAGCCTATAGGAGATTTAGAAGTAGCATATGCTTTCAATTTGCAGGAAACAAATCTGATCTTTTGGATATCAAATGAAAATCCCACCACCAGTACATGGAAACAAGAATGAATTGGCCATCTCAACTCATAAAATCTGACATATCATAAAAGCACCTCTGCCAACTACTTCTGCTTTCACTACCAGGGCTTTGTTCCAACAGCAACCTCAGCTCACAAATGATTGTTTCTTCCATTTATCATATTGAACTTATTAAACTGCCCTTTTGCATTATGTTAGGATATTTTCTATATTGACAGCAAAAAAATATTACACTACCTGTCATCAACTTCTACTTTTTCAGGGTTAGGAGTGGCTATCAGTTTCAGTAAGGTACACTGCATTTCACTGTCTTTTTAGCCTGCTTTATTAGAAAGACATTTTTCACTGGCTTTGCAGATCCCCTGCCATTTGCTCAATGTGGTCAACTTTCTTTTTCTGACCTGGTGTACACATATACAGGAGTTTTAAAAACTTATTTACTTTTAATAACTACACCTGTAAAATCCATAGGGGTCTAACACACAACAGGCTCATGTCACAGCTCATTTGTTCTAAAGAAACCACAGTGAGCTCTGAAAAGGAGTATTTACTTTCTTGCTCCTACCTGTCCTAAATAAAAAATTACTGCCTATTTTATGCTCTGTGCTTTTTCTAACCATCCATACTATGAAGCCCCATCAATGACATCTCAGAGTTGCTGTGTTGAACACTCCTGCAGTACAAATGAACAGCCCAGGGCAGACAATGTACAGGACAGAAAATGAAGAGTCTCTCAGCTGAAGAAAACAGGTTTGAGTTTTCCAAGCTCTACTGTTTGGCCACCAGTCTGGTGCTTCCAGGGGGCTTGTGTGCACACGTTTTGTGCTGTCCTGTCCCACTCAAGGCTGGAGTCTCACCCTTAGTTCCTCTGTTCACAAGCAGATCCCACTCTAATGCCAGAGATTAATTGCCTAATTAACTTTTTAGCTCCTGCTTGGAAAGTTGCCCTCTGGCTCCTCCTCCTGGTTTTGAAATTTAAAAGGATGAGCCATCAGAAGCAGCAGAGGCTTGTAAACAGTAGGGAGGAAAGAGATTTTAGTTAATAAACGACTCCCAGGGATGAAATTGCAGCTATACAACACCGAGGAGCCTTTTGTCACTTGGCACAGGGTGTCAATGACCTCTCTGATCACCTGAAGATGCTCTTCTTTTGGTGTGCTCTTGTTACCTAAGTCTAGGAGTTCTGTAGACTGGCAAACACCCAGTGCCTCAGAAGGCTCAGCAGGAGGTTCCCTGGGAAGAAAGGTGAAGAAGCTGCATGTAAGGTCCTCAGAAACGTCCAGGGCATCTAACATTGCCACTGCTAGTGAACTGGAGATGGGAAACAGCCAATAAACAGAATATCTAAACATTCATCTCAACCTGCATGGGATGCACATACATATTTCCCTAAAACATAAAGTTAGTAACAGACAATTGAGACTTCACATTGGAATCCCCTCTGATAATGATGTAAGGCACATATGGTTTTCCTCCTAAGGCTTATCATTATGTTCTGTAACACTGAAAAGATAAACTGAGATGCCAAGAGTGGGAGCATCACAGTTGTTATCCAGCACCCAAACTCACAGCTGTATTTCAGACTGGCCATTGGTGGCCTATTTGTTCCATGGCTCTCGAAGAAGTTTTGCAGAAGAGAGCAAATAAAGCAGCAGGGCTGTGGAAGCCTTTGCTGCACCGCCGATAAGGGCTGCACTAGATAAAGCCAGGGCACAGTTGGGACTTCTCCCACACAGGAGCATTCGAGAGCTTGCCCTAAGGGCCCCATCCCGAGCCTGGGGGCAGCTCTCGGGACATTTCCAGCCTGTATTTCCCGGAGAACAAAGCAGCTCCTCACGAAGCAGAGGAAGGCGGGAATAAAACCAGGGAGAAACATTTTACCTCACGCTTCAAAGTCTCCCAGCACCTATCGGCCATTTCTTGTGCCGACTTCTGAGGAAAGCCGGCGGCCAAGACTAAAGCCACAGGACACCGGCAGGACCTCACGTCCCGCTCAGTATAACCGCAAAACCCGCACGGATAGATTCTATTTCTACCGGCTTGGCTCACGCAACGACAGAGCCCCAGCTCCCGCGGGCAGCGGAGCGGCCCCTCAGTGGCGCCTCCGCCGCGCAGGGGGCGGCTTCTCTCAGGCGAGCGGGGCACCAGCACCTGTGCGGCCGCGGGAAAGGGGCACGGAAAGCCCGGGAGCTCCGGGCAGAGCAGCGGAAGAAGGTGCGAGGCCGGGGCAGCGGGGGCCGGGGGAGCGGGGAGCGGGGGCAGGAGCCCTCGGCGGCAGGCGGAGGCGTCCCGCTCTACCCGGCATGCCCCGCGCCGCAGAGCGAGCGGCCCTTTCCCGCGAATTCAGTTCAAAGGCGGGGGAGGGGAGAAGCGCCAAGCGGCGGAGCGCACCGACCAACCAAACTCTTCCAGAACCATCCGTGCGTCACCCGGGGGCGGGCCCCGCGCCGGCCAACGAGGCGATGCGGCGCCATCTTCGGAGCCAATGGGCGAGTGGGGGAGGCGGGCGCGTCGTGGTCGTCGGGTTCGGCTGGTCGTAGCGCCGAGGAGAGCGGAGCGGAGGAGACTTAGAGGAGTTGGAGCTCGGCGCTTCCCCTCCCCCCGCCTCACCCCACCCGCCCCAGCCGCCCCCCCTCCCTCCCCGCTCGGTCTCCGTCCTGCCGGGGCCCTCTCGGGGGCCAGGCCCATGGCTCCTCAGAAGCACGGTGGAGGTGCGGGGCCCAGCTCGGGCTCCGCTGGCGGCGCCGCCGGAGGAGGAGGAGGAGGAGGAGGAGGAGGAGGTGGCGGCGGTGGAGGCGGCGGCGGCGGGGGGTTCGGGGGCTCCGCCGCCGCGGCGGCTCCCGGCGGCAAATCCGGTGGTGCCGCGGGCGGCGGCGGCAGCGGCGGAGGAAGCGGTTACTCGGGCGGCTCCTCGGCCTCCTCGGCGGCGGCGGCGGCGACGGCGGCGCTGCCCCCCGTGAAGAAGCCGAAGATGGAGCAGATCCAGGCCGACCACGAGCTCTTTCTTCAGGCCTTCGAGAGTGAGTACCGGGGCCGGGGGAGGAAGTGGGGGCCTGGGCTGGCGGGACCGGCCGGGGCCGCCGCAGAAAGGGCGGGAGGAGGAGGAGGGGAGGGCTGTGGAGAGTAGGGGCTTCCGGGGGTAAACACGGTC
>JAOEGS010004924.1:7757-23322 GCA_025447755.1 Corythornis vintsioides | reverse complement strand
GACCCTGATGCTGAGAAACCTGAGGATTGGTAGGTTTGCTGTCATTTGAAACAGGCAGTAAATACTTCATGGCTTTGTTACTGGCTTTTGCAAGTATAAGAGTAGTTAGTTCATTGATACTTGCTAACAAAGCTGCTGCTTGAAATCCTCATTCTTTCTGTAGAGTCTTTATCTACAGACCTATGCTGTAACAGTTTCAGTTCTTCCCTTTTATAGAAGGAATTTAAATTTTCCTAGAAATTGCACATTGTCTAGGCCTTATTTTGTATAAAGGCAAAGGTTGGACTTCTAAACCAACTTCCCCTTTTCAGGGATGAGGATATGGATGGTGAATGGGAGGCACCTCAGATTGCAAATCCAAAATGTGAGGCAGCCCCTGGCTGTGGTACCTGGCAGCGGCCAATGATTGACAATCCAAACTACAAAGGGAAATGGAAGCCTCCTATGATTGACAACGTGAACTATCAGGTTGGTGTTTCCAGTGCTTAAATTGTGGCCAATGCAGCATTTCTCTTGAAAAAGCAGAATTGTGTAGATTCAAGTCTAAGGAAGAATGCAAATACTCTCATGGCTGTATAGGGTTTCAGGTCAGCAGACTCAGTGCTGTATTACTTGGCTTCACTTTTTGTACCACAAACGAAAATTGATTCCCAAAACCTGATGAGTTGCACCTATGGATGTTAAGTGCAATAGATTAGTCTTTCTGTTCTGAAAATGAAAAAAAAAAATAATTTTAGCAGGTGAGGCTTGAAGGTCTTTTGTCTTTTCTAGGGTATATGGAAACCTAGGAAGATCCCAAACCCAGATTTTTTTGAAGACATGGAACCTTTCAAGATGACTCCCTTCAGTGCTGTGGGACTTGAGTTATGGTCAATGACTTCTGACATCTTTTTTGACAACTTCATAATTTGTACTGAAAGAGCTGTGGCTGATGATTGGGCCAGTGATGGATGGGGACTGAAAAAAGCAGCTGATGGTGCTGCAGAGGTGAGAAAAAAAGGTTTAAATGTGGGCTGACTAGAATAGTAGCATTGCTGCTGTTCTCTCCCTGTCTTTATTGATCTATACCTACATAAGGCTGGGGGTTATGCTGAACCAGAGTGAAACCTCAATTGCTAATTACAATGGGGTAATGGTTGCTGTTAGTAGCAGCGAGTACTTGCTTCTCTTGATGTTTGCTCTGACAATAGGATTGTAACTTTAGCCTAATTTGTAACTTGTAAACTATAGAAAAAGTACTCATGAAAAATCATTGGAAAATTCTGTAGCTTAAATTTAACTGCTGTAACTTGCTTTAAGGAATGAAATTTGACCCTTCGTTTTGTCTTACAGCCTGGTGTTGTGGGCCAGATGATGGCAGCTGCTGAAGAACGTCCCTGGCTTTGGGTAGTCTACATCCTCACTGTGGCTTTGCCAGTGTTTCTTGTTGTCCTTTTCTGCTGTTCTGGAAAGGTACTTATTTCTTCCAGTAATCAGTAGTATAATGCTTAAAAAGAGATTCAGAAAAAAAGTTGTCACAAATAATTGCCCAGTTTTGACAAGGTGGTTTTGTGGGTGTTTGTTTATTTTTTGGTGGGGTTTTTTTGTGGTTTTTTTGTTTTGTTTTGTTTTTTGTTTTTGTTTTGGTTTTTGGTTTTGTTTTGTTTTTTTTTAGAAACAACCAAGTGCTGCAGAATACAAAAAGACTGATGCTCCTCAGCCTGATGTGATGGATGAGGACAAAGAGGAAGAGAGAGACAAAGGGGACAAGGAAGAAGAGGATGAGGAAGAAGCAAATGAGGAGAAGCTAGGTAATTAAACTAGATAATCTTGAAAGTTTTCTCTTATAAACCATCAGGATTGGAAGACATGGAGTAGTAAAGCCAATGGTGAAATGAGAGGGCTTTTTTTTTTAATTTCTCCTAGAAGAGAAGCAGAGAAGTGATGCTGATACAGGAAGTGCTAGTCAAGATGAGGAGAAAGATGATGAGGGTGAGGACAGGAAAACTGCATCAGAGGTAAGAGTGAATCTTTGAGGGACTTGTACATTATTACATCACATAGAACAAGCCTTACCAAAGTGTTAGAAGTTAACCTGCCCAATGTGACAATCCCTCCTAGTGTCAGAACTTTGGAAAACCTCATCATCCTGCAGAGTAGAAATTGCTGAGGCCAGTTTCATCAATGGAGCTGGGCACCTTGCTAAAGATACTGCTGTAGACCCTTCACTGTGGGAGGAGTGAGATTGTGAGGAATGAAATCTTCTTGAGGCAAAAGGCTTATTCAGCTTTGTATATGGTCAGGATGTGACCTCTAAGTGCCCCACACTGACCTTAAAAATGGAGTGTTGCTTGAAGCTGAAGGGATTCTCAGCAGCAGAAGCTGTTGAGTACTCCTGGTAATTAGTGGGTATTCCTTGTGAAAGTGAGAGGATTTCTCTGTTTGCTGTGTATGGAAATAAAGGGTAGTAACAGCAGCAAGTTGTTCCAAAAGTTAAATCCTAACATGGAAATGAAAGTAGATAATTCTTTGTAGGTTTGTCCAGCATGGGTTTTAAGACTAATTTTTTTTTTCCTTGATGTTTATACAAATTACTTTCTTGCAGGAGGAGGAAACTGTGAATAGATCACCCAGAAACAGAAAGCCAAGGAAAGATTGAAAAAAGTCATAAGAACTTGATCTTTTTTTTTTTTTAACATGGTTCTGGGACAGGACCTTGGACACCTTACATTGAAACTTGGACAAACCTCAAGATTTCACAATCCACAGGTTCCAGTCACACTATCCAATGTAATGGAGTGTCTAGCAGTAAAATATTTGCAATCATCTGTTTTAAAGAACATCATTCCTGTAGAAAGAATGCATTTAATATAACGGGCTGTGGATTTGGAATGTAACATAACTAACCTTTTCATTTTTTTTGGTTTTAAATATTCTTTTCTGTTTTTAAGTAGATTGGTAGAACCTTTCCAGTCTCAAACTTTGGCTTAATTTAATATATTAATTAGTGAGAAATAACAATCTTGAAAGTGCTAGGTGATAAAAATGCAGTTTTATAACTAGGGTTTTTTTTTTTACAAATATGTAAATTCCTAAGTGCAACAATGTCTTTATGTCCCTTAAAATTTGATAATAGTTTAAAGAAAAGCTGTCAGTGTACTTGACAACCCCTCTGCCCTAAAGAGAAACAAACTGGGAGGGGGATTGTATGGGGAAACTAGTAGTGAAATCCTCTAATCAATCAACTTAATATTCTTTTGCAGGGGAAAGAGGAAGAAAGGGGGGAAGTAGGTTAGGCTGTGCATTCTGTGCATGGCTAAAGCACTATTATATGTTGGCCAATGATGTAGGATTTGGAGTGG
This sequence comes from Corythornis vintsioides, assembly GCA_025447755.1. NCBI lineage: Eukaryota > Metazoa > Chordata > Aves > Coraciiformes > Alcedinidae > Corythornis > Corythornis vintsioides. The sequence continues at coordinate 19,981 of JAOEGS010004924.1, read as the reverse complement.
GTCATCTTAATGTGGCATTTAATCCTGCAGTCCTTTCAGATAGTGGAATTGGTTTTGAACTCTGTGTAAAGCTAAGGGGTTGCTGGGGAGGTAGGGTCAGCCTACTGTCCCCTCTGTCCAACCACTGATGTTTTCCTTTCTCTGTGACTATACAGCTTTTTCTGAGTGCAGCTTTGCCTCAGCTGCTGAAGCTCTTCATGTTCAGCTCATCCTCAAAACTACATTTTTATAGAAACAAACGTTTTCCTTCCAGGGTCCAAACACTGGGTAGGACAGTGTCCCATAGCCTCTCTCTATCTCTGTATGTCTACTGATGTAGAGCTGGGGGAGGTAGACAGGTTGAACTGAATATTTAAGGAAAAAAAACAACCCAACAACAAAAAAGCCCAAACCAAAACCCCATACAAAACAAACTACTAAAATGTCAGTATTGTAGGTGGGGAAGGAGCATGTGGAGTACCCTAACTGGTATGTGAAACAATGTTTAAGTCTTATCTGCTCTTCATGTAACAAATGCATCCTAAATTATATTGTTAGGGAGTTCCAATTCCAGCTGAATAAATTTTTTTAAAGCGTTGAGTCTGCCATATTATACTGTTTCAAACACTTTGTGTGTGCGTGTGTGTGTGCGTGCGTGTGTGTGTGATGCAGGTGATCACTACAGAAGTGTACTTCTGAGGGTGAAATCTATGTAACTTCATTACACTGTACCAAATATGTTGGCATTTGGATGTCTATATAGATAAATTTTTGCCTTTTGTTTAGAGTGAAATTTACATGTCATGAAACTAGTCTTCTTGCACTGAATTTAAACACTCCAGTGTTGTTTGCTCATAGCATAGGTATAGTGTGGGGAATAATTCCCAGGGCTTAGGGAGGGAAGAGTGTTCCAATTACCTTGCAAAAATCTAACCAAATACTAAAAGATTTTTTTTTTCTGTAAAACACCTTCTGCTGCCTGTCCCTATGTTGTACCCCTTGGTTGTTGTGTTTGAGATATTAGTGATCACAAATGCGTAGCAGGATTTCTTGATCTTTTTGCAGTGTGCAAATAAACTATTGTAAGCAAGATACTGGAATTAATAGCAGACTTCTGTTGGGAGCTATTGCATGTTTAGAATGGCTTTGCCTGTTGAACCACCTGGTAATACTGCTCCTTATTGCAAAAATAGCTTATACTCTGACATGGAAGATGTCATAGCTTAAGCATTGCTACTAGCTTGTTCTCAGGACTGTATTTTTATCAAGGAGCAGCTGCTATTTATGACTCTCAGTCCTTTGAGATGAAGTATATGTAAATGGTTGCAGTTCAGCTAACATTTTGAGCACAACATAAATCTATTAATCTAATGTTTTTTATCTTATATGCAAATTGCCTTAAATTCCCAAACAATTCATGTGCATATATGTTCATTCAAAGCATCAAAAGTGAACTTTAAATCTGCTATTAGCTTTTGACTAGTATTCTATTAATGCTTATTGTACACCTATGTTTGCTTCTGCTAAATCTCCTGAAAAGGTCTCCTGTCTGCATGTTATGGCTTTTTTTTTTTTTTTGTATACCATAGTGTATGCTTCTTAAATAATCACTACAATAAATGAAGACTTTCCAAAATGGACAGACAACTCCAAAGTTACTTTTTATCCAGAAAAGACTTGGGTGGTTCAGTCCTTCCTGAGAATCACTCTTCTTTTTAAAGCCTTGGAGGGAAAAAAAACCCAACACCAAACAAACAATTTTAAAAACATCTGCCTCTCCCAGGTACTCTTAAAGTGAAGCTGTGTTTTTGAAGTACCGAAACTACCTGCCTGTAACCTGTGAACTAGGTTTGTTACCCTAAGAATACTTCAAGGTGTATTTGGGGCTTTTGTGTTTCTGCAGTGAGGGCAGCAGCTTCTGTAAGGGATGCTTTGCTGAGTTGAACGTGCTGTGTCTGAAAAGGTGGGTGGGGAGGTTGGGCTGAGATGGTGAATCAAACCAAAAGCCAAGGGGAGTAGGTGCAGACAGGCTCTAAAATAAGGCAGCAGAAATGCTAAAACCAGCTTTTTCCCTTGAGTCTTTTTGGATCTGCTAATAATGATTCACCACACCTCCAGGCTCTGATCTGTACAATGTATTGTGAAGCTCTGGTTTTAAGATTGACTCTGGGTTTGAGGCAAAATCCTTGCACGTGCTAATTACTGGTAGATGTCAGTGGTAGATGGATCTCACTCTTTCCTCCACAAGCAGTGCTCCCCTCAGGCTGGCATTGCCCCTTTGTGGGTTTTGTGACTACTGTCCTGAACTGTTCCCCTATTAGTGCAGCTATTGTTTCATGGTTTCAAAAAGATTCTTGGGGTGGGTGATGTGGGTTTTTTTTGTGTTTGTTTTTGTTGTGTTTTGGGTTGGTTTTTTTTTAAAGTGTTGCTCAACAAGGAGTGTGATTTCAGTGACAGAACAGGCGTGTCCTTTCAAAAAGGTACCTCTACATGCAACTTGAAAAAGAAATGAAATGTAAAAACTAATCAATAAAGAAATTTAACTCTGTTTGGCTTTATTTTCCTCATTCGATAAACTGCTGCAGTCCTCCGTGCTTCTGCTTGACTCCCAGTAAAGGGAGTCGGGACCAGGAACCACCTTCACCACCCCCTGAGGTGGTGGGGAGTGCTTTTTGCTCCAGGCAGGCCTGTTTTTTTTCCGCCGGTACGTAAGCTCGTAGTTTGACCCAGCCGAGGATGCTCCGAGGGTTGGGGGCGGGTGCTGGGCTCAGAGAGGGGCCCCCCAACCCCTCCGGCCCCAGGTGAGCCGCCAGTGCCCGCCTTTCCCTGTCACTCAGCTCTGGTTCCGCCTCCCGGCGGCCCTGATTGGCTGCGGTGCCCCCAGCAACTCGCCCCCTCCGTGCCCGTGCCTTTTAAACGCGCCGGAGGCCGCCACCAGCTCACCGCCCTGCCCGCCCCCGCCTCCGCCGCCTCGCTCGCGCCTCCGCTCCTTTCTATTGGCTCAGGAGGCTGTCACTCATGGCTCGTGACGCGCTACGCGCGTGACGTTTCCCACCACCCAGGAAGCTCCGCCTATTTATTCTCAACTCGGCTCTTGAGGGGAAAAACAATTTCAAGATGGCGGCAGCGCGGATAACAATGGGGAGTCGGGGGTTCGGGCTGGCCCGTGCCTGAGAGCGACGGCCGCCGGGCTGCGCCGCAGCGGGGCGAAGCGGAGCGGGCTCCGGCCGGGCCTCGGGAGGAGTGAGCAGCGGCCTCCGGGCAGGGCCCAGGGACAGCGGGGGTAGCGAAGCGGCACCGGCCTCGGGGTAGAAGAAGGAAGTGGGGTGGGGGGAGCGGAGCGGGCGCCGGGCCCGGACGGGAGGAGGAACCGGGGCGGGGGCGAGCCAGGCGGGGAGCCCAGGTAAGGCCTGCGGGAGAGCGAGGAGGGGCCCGAGGCCGGGGAAGGCCCGAGGGAGAGGGCCCCCGCCATGGCGGGGGCTGGTGCGAGACGCCTGTGAACGGCGGCGGCTGTCCCCCTCGCTCTCCGGTCCATGGTGCTGCCCCCCTGTCCCATGGCGGAGTTCGTGGTGCCGCGGCACAGCGCGGTGATGGAGCGGCTCCGCCGGCGCATCGAGCTTTGCCGGCGGCACCACAGCGCCTGCGAGTCCCGCTATCAGGCCGTGTCCCCGGAGCGCCTGGAGCTGGAGCGCCAGCAAACCTTCGCTCTGCACCAGCGCTGCCTGCAGGCCAAGGCTAAGCGGGCCGGCAAGCACCGACAGCCGCCCCCGGCGCCGCCGCCGCCCGCGCCCCCTCCGCCGGCCGCCGCCGTCGGGGGAAGCGCCGACAGGACCGGAGCCAACAGCCTGGACGCCGAGGCGGCGAGTGGCGAGCAGCACGGCCGCAGCAGCACGTTGATCGCGGTAAGGGGCGGGCCCATTCCCGGTCGGGGATCGGGGTGGTTGGGGCTGTGAGGGAGCCGGCGGTCGGCGTGGTGGTGCCCAGCTGGCACCGTGACCTCTTCTCCGGAGCTGGCGCCGGATGAAGGAAGGAAAAGAAGCTCTCACGGTTGGTGCGATTGTGGTGGGAGAGCTGAGATTGGTGTTGCTCTGCGGAGTACTCGTGTCTGCTCAGCTACAACTTTTCTGCTGTTAAGGGCTGGCTTATCTCGTCACTGTTGTGCGCTGGAAGAGTACACAAAAACTGCCCATTGAGGTAGGGATGAAGGGTGTCCTGTGATGGTTTCAGTTGTCCATGGTAGCATTTTGTGAATTACGTTTCTGGCTAATTCATCGGAAGAGTCCCTGCAGTATCTGTCAGAGGAGCGTTAATACTGCAGTGGCTTTGGGTGGTTTTTATTGCTTGTTTCTGTCTAATTTTGGCTGTCGGGATTTACTGGAGTCACTTGATAAGGTTGTGCTTATTACTGAGGGGGAATTTTTAAGGCAAGTAATGTGTTTAATTAATTCTCATCCATATCGGAAAGATTTTTAGTGGAAAGACAACTGTTTATTTGCCACTCACTGTAGTGGGTGTGAACACTATGAGAATCCCACTCCACCCATTATAAACTGGCTTAGCTCAAATCTTAATGTTTCTCTGGCTTCTCTAGCATTTCTGGTTGGCAGGATTTATTCATACAGCTCTGTTTGTATATCAAGATAGCTATTGCTTAACTTATTCTGAGCCTTTAAAATATACTGCTGTGTACTAATGTGTCAGTAATGTAGGTTAGTAGGATAATCTCTTAAAGGTTGCTTGTCTTAATACCAGTCTTAAAACCAGGTATTTCTAAATGGTGGCCTGCATGGAAATTATGCAGTACTGTTCTGAGTGTCTTTATAAAGGTTCACTGGATTAACTTGGGACATTTCCAGGTTAACATTTTGATTAAATCATATTTTTAAGATAACGTGTGTTTGATCAAATTAGAAGCGAAGGAGGATATGATCCTCTGCTGACTTGGACCTCATTTAGTTACAATTTTTACAATGGAATAGTGTTAGAGCTTGCAGTAAATTTGGGTACATGATGTGCAGTAGTGAAACAGGGCACAGCAATGTCAGCTTTAACATAGCTAGCACTAGGTAGTGTGTGTACAGTTTGCAGTATTTACAAGATGAACTGGAAATTTTGTTCAGGTGAATTCTTTCTATTCTTGGTAATATATGTCTGAGAATCTAGGATATATGGACTTTTTTGAAGACTAAAGATACTTATGACACAGAGAACTTCAGGTGGCTGTTAAAGAAGGGCACTAGAGGAAGAAAGGCAACCTTGTGCCTTTCTGACTGATACTGTAAAAATTTCTGACTAGCTATTGTTTAAGTAGTCTAGTCTTGAATGTAAACATGTTTAGAACAAAAATGACTTAAATTCATATCTTGTTATGTAAAGACTTGGTGGGGTTTCCTGTCTGGGCTCGAGGCTTTTTGCATATGGGGCTCTATCCACTAATAATGCGTATTTTTGTTACAGAGCTCTTTAGCATGTCAAATCCTGTCCCTGTGTCAAACTGCCACCACACGTCTTCATATTGATCCTCTGAAAGAAGGAGGTCTTGAATTCACTGGTGGTGTTTCTTTTAAATTGCTTTGGATGTGGATTTGTTCTAATTAGCATCCATTATAATGAGGTCTCTCAGCAGCAGCGAGGTTCTGAAATATGCTGCACATCTGGGGAATCCCTCCCTGTACAGGAACTGCTGCCAGTGCCCAATTTACACAACAGAAGAGGGTTTTAGTGTATGAATGACTCTTCCCCGTGCTGGCCCTGCTGTTTCCTTCCTAGGATACATGACTGTAAGCTTAATTGCAGCGCTGATTCATCACCTCGTTACTAGGGTATAAAGTTGGCTTGCTTAGTAATTCCAGTTTTGAAAAACAGCAGCAACAAAAACCTTTCTGCTGCTGATTTTGTTCCTTTGGTGCAAAAGGTACTTCTGTAGGTTGGTATTTTACCTCTAGCAATTGTGTAGTTGTTATCGAGACTAAGCATGTGCTTTGTACGGGAAGGACATGGGTTTGGTTCACAATGCTTCGTAGTTTGGATGAACACCAAAATTATCTTGTTTTAAAACATCCTGGACACATTTCTTTGAAAGTGAAACATACATTAGATCAGCTATTGATGCTGTTACAGTTCAGAGCTCTTCAGTGAAACTGCATATGAATCTTCTCTTGGAAACGGATACTTGGTGTCAAAAGTTAATGAAGCATTCATTTAAATTCTCCAAAGGTAAAGCCACTCCTGTAAGGGGTTTGTGATGTAGTATCAGAGGATGACGCTGTAGTGGAAGGACCCAAAGCTCCTCTGCCCCAGGTATGGACAGAGCTCTGTGTGGTTTTGCTGATGCTGTCTGTGCTTCAGAGCATCTTTTGCAAGCTCAGAATGGTCACTGGGAGCAGGGCAACACTGCCTCTTTTTAATGTCTTGTGTGATTTTTCATGTGTCCAAAAGTAGTTATTTTCTTTTAATCTGTTCCCTGTTGTGGATGCTGAAGCTGGATGGATCTTGCTTACAGGCAAAAGAGCAGATTCATCCTTCATTTTTTTACTAAACGGCTCTGAAATTTGATTCCCAGAAATCAAGATAATTTAATATTGATATAGAAATACTTCGTATGGTTTGTGCACTATGTCCTGTCCTTTGAGGAAATAGACAAAAAACATACTAGTTTTCTACTGTTTACAATTTTGAATCCATTATTTAATGGAAATTCAAATGTTGAAATTTACTTCATATTTCTGTTTATAAGATGACATGATTAAGACGATGTTCAAAGTAAAAGATGCTTAATATTTTGGTAATGTCCATTGTGTTAGTCTTACATTTTTGAGAAACAGGGAAGTTGGGAAAAGACAGGACTTCTCCCTTTGAACATTTTTTCCTCTTTGACAGATTTTGGTTTGAGAAAGTTAATTCTAATGTGCATTATAAATTCTCTGCAGTAGAAAGGTTGGCTTCCTTGTGTTTCCCAGACAGTTTCTAGTGTAGCATGTCACTGAGCTGAAAGGGAAGCATTTCCTAGATGAGTCCATGAGGAGAATGACAAGATCTGGATTTTAATTTTCACTCCTTGTTTTATGATGTGGTCCCTATTTCTTGCTGGGTTTTTTTGTGGTTTTTTTTTGTGTTTTGCCCTCCACCTGAGAGCAGTTGTTGTGCAGATGGTTTGCTTTGTCTAGGATTGCCCCAAAACCACAAACAGTATTTCTGGAAAGGGCAGAGATCATCTAGTTGGTGGCCTGTCTTGGGAATGCTTTGTGTTAAAGTTGAAGAGGAGACAAGCATTTCTTTGGCAGTAATAGAAGTTTAAATGTTAATAATAGGTAAATGCTAATTTAATAAAAAGACACCGAGTAAAATTATTAAAAAGAAATTTAAGGAGAGCAATGCAGTGTTTCATGGTTGAGAAGACTCAAAATAATAAAGGGATAAATTGTCTGGATTGTACTGACAAGCCTTAACAGCATTCCTCTAGTGAAGCTCAGGCTGGTACACTGACAGTTCAGAAGACCTCATTTTTTGTGTAAGCTGTGGTATAGGGGTGTTAAATTGTGAAATTATGTTTTACCACAAAAATAGCAAATTATTTCCACATTATTTATAAGTAACTAGAATGCAGTGTAGTCTTGCCACCATTGTTTGTTTTTGCTGACAAGTCTGATAGTTGGTTGCCCAACAACTCAGACAGGTTTTTCTTTGTCTGCTTTTAATTCTGAGTGAGGTATTGTTGTATGTTTGGAACATTTCCCTTGCTAGATTAGTTAGATATGCAGTGATGCTTCCTAAATTTTAAGTATCTGAGAGTGACTGATGTACTGCTGCTGTTTAAGTTCAAGTGAGGTGGAGGATCCAGCATCGTGGCTGAAGGCACAGCAGTTTTTTTGATTCAGTAGAACAATTCCTGTAGCAGAAGCTGCCCCTTGTGACTAATGCAGGCTTGGGATATTTATAGATGTGCATATCCACAGCCCTTCCTCACTCCAGCAGGCAGTCACCCAAATACAAAGTCTTGTGGAATTAAAGTAAAAGTCAAAATCAAAATTAGTCTAGCAGTTTGGTTCTGACAACACAATGGAATGCGGGAACACATTGGGTAATAAAATGTTTTCCTTGCAGGGGGAGTGTAACTTTGGAAGCTGTGGGTAGAAGCACAGTAAACGGAGAGTTCTTAATGTTTTGACTACACTACATGTTATGTTTTCTATCAAAAATTAATACACTGCAATTTTTGATATTTTCATTACTTTTCCAGCTTAAGGGTTGGTCATTTTTGCTTCTGCCCTTGGCCAGTCAGGAGAGGACAGTCTGTGTCTGTGGAGGACCTATTGTAGGTTCTGATTCATGGGAGCTTATTTGTGCTGCAGTGCAACCACTTCAGTGTCAGAAAACAAGATATATTCTATTTTGTTTTCCCCTTCTAGGTGAGAATGCGGATATCTAGCTAAGAGGCATGTTGGAACTAGATTTTTACATTTCTAGAGTAACACAGCATTCCTCCTTTGAAAATGACCAGTGTTTTGTTTCTCTTGATGGCATTTCATGACAAATCCTTGTAGATATAACTTTAATTCTGAGACTAAAATGGTAAACTTATTCCAAATAAAACGAAAAAGGAAAGCTGTATTGAATCCTGCAAATATATTTTAATCTCTGTAACAGATGCTTAAAAAAACTAAACCAGAACATAAAATCGAGCCTTGAAGGCACAGCATAAGAACTAGGTATCAACAAAAATAGAACTTGCATAGTTTCTATTTTATATACATAATGTTTGCAAGACTCAAAGTATAACATACTACTGGATTTTTGCAGAAGTACTTTGATTGTCCTCCGTTTAAATACTCTGCATTGCATGAAAGCAAGAAGTCTCACAAACAATGTGAACTAAGCTTTCATGCTTGCTAAATTCTAGCACATTGAAGTGTCATTGGTTTCAGATTATTATCTAAAAGTAGTTTCAGGTACTGAGTGTTTCATACTGATGGTTTTTTGATTCCTGCAGTAATGTATTTATCTATTAAAAATAAACCCACAACAAATTTGTGCCACTGTTTTGATCAGTGATTCATGGCTTCTTCCTACCAAGGCACTAAGAGAGCAGAGAACTGGGCTCTGAAGTTTTGAACTCTGCCAGTGCTGACAGAAAAGCTGTAGATGGAGTTTTAAAGCTTTTCCAGTTTCTTCTTGTTGGGCTTTCATGGTGGTTTTGTGGGCAGCATTTATGGAGTCTGCCAGCTTGCCCCTGCAGTAAGCTGCAATTCCCTGCAGTAGAACTGTTGGGTTTAAGACAGGGATTGAATATAGTTTATCAGAACTTTTTGTGTGCTGTCCTTTTTCTTATGGAAGCCTTGTCATTTGGCTGGACACGTGTCCATCTGCAGCACTGAGTCCTTCTTGAGTACAGCCTGTGTGTGCTAGGGCTGTGTGAGCAGAGGCTGCTAGTGTTGGACACCCTTTTTGTTGGAGGGGTGACACCTGGGTTTTAGCAGCTTGTGTTCATGATGAATCCACAGTTGTGGCCTGGCTTATGTCTGTGCTCCTGCTAAATCAGTGTATTACCTTCTGAGGACTGTTTTGTTCATGTGAATAAATCACAGCTCTGATGATGCAAGGTGGAGGAGCTGCAGCCTGTGACAAACTCTCCTGGGTCAAAGGACTGGGCGCTGCTTTGCCCTGCGCCTCGTTGAGTAACGGCTTGTAGGGCAATGCTTTTAAGAAAGGCAAAATAGCAGAAATCTTGGAGGTTCATAATTTGGTGGGAAGTTGAGAAGGCTGAAAAAATGAGAAGATGTTTCTGTATTTGATCTTGTGACAAGGATTGGCTCATGTTATTAAAAAAATTTATTAATTCCACTAAGGAGACCTCAGACAGCATAGCAAAGAGCCACTGTGCCTTACAGAGTGGTAGTGGACAAGAAAATTAAAGCTGAAGGGATTTTCTCAGTGAGTAGAAAGCTGTTTTGCTTCTTTGTCAGTTTTGTCTTTTTTTTTTTTTTTTTTTTTTTTGAGTTTTGGCAGGAGAGAACAGGTTTTTCTTGCCTTGAGAACTCTGTTGGAGCAGCTTGATATGTAGATAGCTGCAGTCTGACTTGTATCTCACATGTTCCATGTTATTTTTTTCCCCAAAAGCAGATTATTTGGATAGGTACATCAAATTGGGAAGGAACTCAATGTAATATATCTTCTTATATAGAGAGCTGATATCTCTTATATAAGAGCTAATATATAAGAAATGCATATCAGAAAGGAATTTCACAAGAGAAAGAAGTGTTATTTGCAGAGTAATTAATGTATTTGGTGTAAGAATTTTATATTACTCAAAATTAAACATGACTAAGTAGAAGCTATCAGGATATATTACTAGTGGCAGAGGAAAAGGAACCTGTAACTTCTGGCTCTTACAGATTTTTATAGGATTGTTTTGAGAGAGGAAAAGAGGTAGAAAACAGTGTTGGTAGAGGTCAGTTTCCAGACAGCTGGCTGACTGCAGTGGCATAAATCTCAGACTTACTGACACAGTATTCAAGTCTGCTTTTGAGTCTTTCATATGAGAAGTGAACTAAGATGTAAGTGCAGTTGGTGCATAGAATCTAAAACTCAGAAGTTAACTGACCCGATTATGAATTGGGCTCAACCTTTTCTACTATATGTGTACAAGATAAGATCATCTTTATGATGGCTGTCCTGTACAAGTAGGATATCTTTCAAATAATCCTTGATTTAGGTGAGGTTAAGCAAGGCTGGAAGCAGTCATCCCCAAATTTTACTTCATTAGTGAATTTATTAGGCTTTTAAAAAATCTTTAGACAAAGGACAACTTTGTCTTGAGCGGCTAAAGTTGAGATGTCACAAAAAATCGGGTATCTGAGCATTTGGACTGTTAAAACACATACCGATATAAAAACTCCAATGTGTTTTTATTGATTGAAAAATCCTGTAATTAATGTTAGGGATCTGTATCTTTTTCTAGACTACAGTAAGTGTATTTTGTACACACAGTTTATTAAATCTCAAACTAGCTATCTGTGTACGTTGCAAGTGGTGTAGCACAGAAGCAAAAACCTTGGCACAGATTAACTTCTGGGCGATGTGTCCAGCAACCCAGGTGGGTTTTGCAGCCTGTTAAATAAGAGCTGTGTGCAGTTCTAGCTGTCATGTCACCTAGATGCTATTTGCCTTGAGTTGTCTGAATTAAAATTACAGCAGTGACTGCAGTGGGCATACATTCTGTTTTAATATATTATAAATTTGCTTAAACTATGAGAAGACTATGTTCAGTGTACAAAACTGAATTACTACTTGGGTGTCAGTTTTCAGGGAGTGTTTTTTTCCTTAATGATTTAGAATTAAGGAGGATCCATTCCCAAACTTTGAGCGATTGACTCATCATATGGCCTTGGGCAAATTACTCATCCACCTTGAGCTTTAGTTTTCCCAGTCAGAGTATTAAGTTAAGTAAACAACGGGAAAACTTGTTGAAAGCCAAGTGTTGCAACTGAGTTGGGGCCTCCTTGCTTTACCATGTTTCACCTTCTTACAAACAAATAAGTTTCCGTTACTTTCTTAAGTCAGTATTTGAAAAAGATCACTCTAGAACTGCTACTCCAAGCTATAGATCTAATACTCAAGATAATTCTGTTTCCAGCCTCTTTTCTGTTTACACCTCCTTTTGTCTGATGAGGTCTTCTGTTGATCTCACTACTCTGCTGCTATTGCTCTGAAACACCTGGAAGTTCATCATCGTCTGGGAGGCTGCAGTCTGTCCCTCAGATTAAAATAAGATTTTGCTGCTATCTATACAAGCATTAAATACTGTTGTTTTTGTGTTGTTGGGTTTTTGTTTTGTTTTGTTTTGTTTTGACGATCAGCTAAATGTAGGCCATTAAAAATAAAAGGCAACAATTATCTGTTAACTAGTCCTTCTGTCCTTGAATCAAAGAATGCTGTTGCCCAGACAAGTGCTGTGATTTTTTTTCTGATAATTTATGCTGACTCTACATACAACCTCTTTCTTGAGTGCTGAGATCTTGAGGTTTCCCCTGTTTGTTCTTGGATGAGACAGTTTTCCCCAAGGGTGAGTGGACTGCCTTGTAGAGACTACAAGTAATACTGAAATAAATGTGCTTGTCTTGAGACTCGTTTAATGAGCTGCTTTTCTGCCCTCTGAGAACTGCTGTTCAGTGAACCCCTCTTCAGGAGGGTGGAGTTCTGTGCGGATTCTCCTCCGTGTCCTGATGGGATGTACCAAGGCATAGCAG